>CAMZMU010000048.1:64895117-64991172 GCA_947311845.1 Poa pratensis | reverse complement strand
AAGCGGCAAGAGCTTGAGTACGGTGCCGGAATCTTCCAGGTGCTCTACATCGAGCTATCACTACAACCACCTGACCGGCGAAATCCCAGATGAGATAACTTCTCTTCACGGACTGGTGAATCTGAACTTATCGTGGAATCGCCTGAGCGGGAAACATTCCGGCGAAGATTGGGGATATAAAATCGCTGGAATCGCTCGATCTCTCGAGGAACAATCTTTCCGGTGAGATCCCGCCGAGCTTGTCAGATTTGACATATTTAAGCTCCTTGGACTTGTCGGATAGCAGTCTCACAGGGCCTGTTCCGGCAGGGCGTCAACTCCGACACTCTCTACAGCGAGAACCCTTCCATGTACAGTGGCAACATTGCTCTCTGTGGACCTCCCTTCGAAGGAAGTGCTCGAGTGACTATGTGGCACAAGATGGAGATCGGCAGAGAAGTCGTGAAATGTTTATGATCCAGCGGCGTTCTTCTACTTTGGGCTTACGTCTGGGTTTATGGCTGGGCTTTGGGTCGTCTTCTGTGCTCTGCTGTTCAAGAGGGCGTGGAGGGATGCATATTTCTGCGTCTGGACAGGCTGTATGGTGAAGCTTATGAGTTAGTGGTTGTTACTTGTGGCAGGATAAGAAGTAAGGCAACTGCAAGTCAAAATTAATCTAATAATGCCAGCCGTGTCAATCTAGCTATGCATGGCAAAATTGTAATATTAATTGTCCGATGCATGTAGCCATTATTGATTGAGCACTGGTATTCCCGTACGATTTCTGTACGACGTTGCATAGAAGCCATCGATTTATCACCAAATCAAGCGCATCCGATGGATACTCCATCGTACAGGAATCGTACCTGTAGTGTCGTATGCATAGCACTTCCGTTATTGATTTGTGTTAGTATGTGTAATTTGGGGGCAAACTTTTAATATGAACTTTGTCTAGAGGCATATAGCCATTATTTGTTGTGCTTATGGGTCGTGATGAATCCAGGCGATTTCGATTTCTTAGCTCCGGTTCAATTTGTGTAGTCGACTCCTGAGATTCCATGAAATGAATGTCTAATGTGTCAGCTAGAAAGATGGTTAATTGTGCATGAGAGGGCACATGACAGAAGAGAAAAATACTCTTGCCTAGCCAACAAGTATAAAGAGGGCATATTTGTTGTGAATTTCAGTGTTCTTATACAGAAAAAGATCTCAATTAGTTGATAGAAGTGAGCCCAATTGGAATTAGACAGGATTTCAGCTTCAGCTGGCACCAAAATAAAAACATGTTCCAAACAGGGCCCTAGTATATATCGAGTAAAGCATGCCAGGTACTTTTCTATCGCTCATACAACCTGACATGGATATAAATATTGGTGTCCCATGGGTTAGGTAAACAGGTTGTCAAATACGTCTAGTAAAAATGGAGCGTGTTCATGACTGAATGTAGCTTTCTTACGCAGTGACACGGACTCCAGTAATGTTCCCTCTGCTTTCTTATGAGTTGGCACCCGTTTGTTGTGACCACGGCACTCCATCAATATACATGGCCGATAAAACAGAGAATTTTCTTGCCATGCGAAAAATGCTATTGATGTGAAGTGTCTGCATCTTTCTTCTGCCACTGTTCCCTAGCAGGTTGACCTCTCTGCGACTGTTCCCTGGCAGGTTGACCTCTCTGCGACTGTTCCCTGGCAGGTTGACTTCTCTGCCACTGTTGTCCAGCAGCTTGACCCTGAGGATGTCTTCTGGGGGCATAAGCTCGGTTTCTCCTTCGAGGGCCTGAACTGTTTTGCTTCTTGCTGCCACCGGCATTGTTTCCCATGCTGCGGGATCTGTTTCTGAAGTTGAAGTTGCGGTTGCTTCACAAGAATTGGCGCCGTCTCCTGCACTTGTGGTTGGGCTGGAGGAGAGAAAAACGTACATTCCAGGCTGTATGGCAAGGCCTTTCTTCGGTTCAATCAAACCATTCCGTTCTTGTTGCAGGTTAAACAATGACCCGAATTTTTCTCTCCTCTTGTTCTCTGCTTCAGAATGAAGCAATTCTTTATCATCTTCTCCTAGGTCAACTGTTAAAGACACCTACAGGTGAATGGATAAAAAAACAATCGTAACGGATTCCCCTGAGGTGTAGCATTATCTCTAAAGAGTGAACTATTTGAAATACATGAACGGATTGAGAATCATAACAGGGTAACTAAGAAAATTTCTCAAGTAAATTAACTACATATGATTAGTTCACTAACAGTACGGAATTCTAGAGCAAGGATGCAAATATGATGGATGGCAAAGGATTTGGTCTCTAATCAGAAACTGCCGACGCATGGAAATGTTAAGATGTTTCACTTGTGCTTGAATCACATCCAATACATACCATCAGTTGAGTAGTGCTTGCATCCAACAGATCACGAACATGCTCGATATCCTTCTCATCAAACACTTTACGGCAAACTGGGCAAAATCCTTTGTGATGATTTAGCTTGTCTGAGCTGGACAAATCTAATCCTTCAGAAGAATCAATAACAAGTAGCAACAGACAAGATAACCCATAAGTGACATATATGGATAAAATGTTAACATGTGTATACAAAATTACATTGTCAATAATTGGTGCCTTGAAATGATGCCCATTTTCATCAATAAATAAGGATTAAGGCAACTGTTGGAAGTCCATAGTGCATTTGTGACCTTAAAATAATAACATCGTTGACTTAATTGCAACGTGTGTGAAGCGTCAATTTGAACCAAAAGTTTACATGTTTTCCAGAAACAAATCTACCAGCGTTCAAGTTCACCTCCCTTTGTGGGGAGAGAAGGTTTATAATGACTTGTGAAACAGTTTCAGTTTGTTTAAATATTAAATGAAATCTAGAGGTGCTAATAATGATAGCATTGCTGGAAACAGCATAAGCATAAAGGTACATGTATATCAAACACAGCAGCCCATTATATGCCGCAATTAGATAGTTTCTTGAGCAGTGCGTAAATTTAAGAACTACTAATAGATAGTTCATTTGAAGTTTTCATCTGCTGCACTACAACAGTAAGTTCCTTTCGAGTCCTAAAATAACAGTAATATGCTGCATCACTTTTAAGAAGCTTGCGAAGTTTTGAGCCCTAAAAGAACAGTAGTATGCTGCATCACTTTTAAGAAGGTTGTGAAGGTGGCCTCGTTGTCCATCATTTGGTCAGAGGACTGATCTAGCTTGTCAGGAGCATAGTAAACATAATGCTACCAGAGTATAATTATCCATTTTCCAACCACAAATAAGAATCTTAGTGCAATTCACAAAACACAGCATACAATTGATTTTCTACAAGAAATAAGTGAATGAACGACTCAATAACTCATGTGTAATCAAATATTACTCACCAGTCAAACTGGTACTTAAGGGGTTCTAATTTTAAACTGCATGAAACTTGTTCAAGGGAATATATACAACAACGAAAAGGCAAAAATGTCTCGCACCTCCAGTTACCACTGTACCACTCTTCTTAGAATTGGCATCGTCATCGTCATGTTGGAGCCATTCCCACCATCTCATAATGCAGTCACTGCAGTGGCAAAATATTAAGCAACCACTAGATGATAGTTGTTTCAGGGTTACTCTCATTGAGAGAGGATGACACTTGGAGAGTTGGGGCAATTTTCGTTGGTTTATTTCTCACACAATGGCATGCCAACCTGAGGGGTTGGGGATACATATTTATATGCTGCTAGCCAGCCACGAATATGCTAGATGCTAGTCTAAGATGCTGTCCTAAAAGCTATCCTAACAACCAGTCCTAACAGCCAGTCCTTGTGCTCTATCCTAACTGCAACCTGTCCTTGACACAAGGACCATGTGCTGCAGTCCCACAAAGACCACAGACCAAAGACCAAACCCCACAAGACTACAGTACAGAGGCTTATCCATCATTCTCCCCCTAAGTCTTGTGCGTTGTCTTGTGGACGGTCTGAACCATCCCAATCCTGGAGCAGAGTTCAAGGAACTTGATCCTCCCAAGAGGCTTGGTGAGCAGATCAGCGAGCTGATCCGTGGTGTTGATGTAGCTCGCCTTGATGCTCCCTTCCTCCAAGCAGCCTCGGATGAAGTGATGCCTCAGCCGGATGTGCTTGCTCCGTTCGTGGAAAACGGGGTTCCTTGCCAGGGCCAGAGCGGACTTGCTGTCCACCATCAGCTGCACTGCTCTAGCATCTCGGCCAAGTAGATCACCAAGCAGCCGAGCGAGCCAGAGCGCCTGGTGCAGGCTGTGGAGGCCGCTATGTACTCAGCCTCGCAGCTGGACAAGGCAACCACCTGTTGCTTGACCGACTGCCAGCTCACGAGGCACTTGCCGAGGAAGAACATGATCCCGCTCGTGCTCTTGCTGGTGTCGATGTCGCCGGCGTGGTCGCTGTCGCTGTACCCGACGAAGTCTGCTGCCCCAGGACATCTAGGGTAGTGAAGGCCATGATCAAGAGTCCCCGCAACGTAGCGGATGATCCTCTTCACAGCCTGCTCATGCTCCGTCGTCGGTCGCTGCATGAAACGACTAACGTAGCCGACGGAGAACGCCAAGTCCGGCCGAGTGTGGGCGAGGTAGCGAAGGCTCCCCACAAGACGCCGGTACTGTGTAGCGTCCACTTCCTTCGCCGTGCTGTCACGGCTCAGCTTCAGCCTCTCCTCCATCGGAGAGAGAGCTGGGTTGCAGTCGGTGAGCTTGGCTAGCTCAACGATGCGCTTGGCGTAGGCGGTCTGTCGAAGCGTGATCCCGGAGTGGTCCTGGTGCACCTCGATCCCCAGATAGAAGGAGAGGAGCCCCAGATCACTCATCTGGAAGGCAGCCTTCATCTCCTCCTTGAACGCAGCCACCTCTGCATCCTTGATGCCGGTGATCACCAAGTCGTCGACATAGACGCCCACCAACAGGGCATTTCCTCCACTGCCCCGTCGGTAGACGGCCGCCTCGTGCGGGCTTTGCTCGAAGCCCATCGTCTTCAGCGTGGAGTCCAGCTTGGCATTCCACGCCCTTGGTGCCTGCCGGAGGCCATAGAGAGCCTTGTGCAGGCGAAGTACCTTGCCCTCCTGGCCGGGGATCACAAATCCCGGCGGCTGCTGCACGTAGACCTCCTCCTTCAAGTCGCCGTTGAGGAAGGCCGACTTGACGTCCATGTGGTGGACAGGCCAGGCAGCTAGTGCAAGGATGAGTCGCACGGACTCCATCCGTGCTACAGGAGCGAAGGCGTCGTCGAAGTCGACCCCCTCCTGCTGCAAGAAACCTCGCGCCACCAAGCGAGCCTTGTGCTTGACGATGGCGCCGGCCTCATCCCTCTTCAGCTTGAACACCCACTTAAGGGTGATCGCGCGATGACCACGAGGGAGATCAGCAAGCTCCCAGGTGCGGTTCTCCTTGACCGCATCCATCTCCATCTGCATCGCAGCACGCCATGCGCGTCCTTTCAGCCTCTGCAAAAGACTGAGGCTCACCATCCTCACGCGCAAGCTGCAGCTGCGCCTCCAGCTCACGTGGCACCAGCCCCGGCACCGGCTGGTCACCGAGAAGGTTCTCCATCGTCCGGTACCGCAGCGGCTCGTCGTCATGATACGCGTCGACACGCTCCTCGTCGTGAGAGAGCGGAGAAGCGAACTCCACCGGGTTGTGCTCGGAGTGAGCTGGTGGTGGTGTAGACGCGCCCGGAGGAGTGGCTGCTGGTGCTGGAGTGCGTGGCGTTGCCGGCTGTGGTGTCGCCGGTGTAGCTAACACCGGGGTCGATGGGGACTTGGGGGCTGAAGTAGACGTGCTCAGCGAGGAGGCTGCCTACTCCCCCGGCCTCCTCGAAGTGGACGTACTCGATGGTGAAGTCGTCGCACGTCGGAGTCGAGCCGTCGTCCACCGCCTTACCCCACGCCCATCCTCGCCCTTCGTCGAACACGACGTCTCGCGCCGTGCGGACGCGCTGTGTCTTGGGGTCGAGGATGCGGTAGGCCTTCGAGCCCTCCGAGTAGCCGATGAACACTCCCGGAGTGCTCCTGTCATCGAGCTTGCCGATGTGACCAAGCTCCTTGGCGAACGCGAGGCAGCCAAAGACCCGCAGGTGGGAGACTGCCGGCTTCCGCCCATGCCAAGCCTCATACGGCGTCCTGCCGTCGAGCGCCTTGGTGGGTGAGCGGTTGAGGATGTAGACGGCTGTCAGCACCGCCTCTGCCCAGAAAACAGCAGGCATCCTCTCTGCTTGAGGAGGGCCCGAGTCATCCCCACAACCGTCTGGTTGCGCCGCTCGACAACACCATTTTGCTGTGGGCTGTACGGCGCGGAGTAGTGGCGCTGGATGCCTGTATCAGCGCAGTACGACGCGAACTCAGCTGCTGTGAATTCGCCGCCGTTGTCGGTGCGCAGCACACGCAGCTTGCGGCCGCACTCCGCCTCCGCAGCAACCTGCGCGCGCCTGATGGCGCCCGCTGCCTCCCCCTTGCTGCCAAGGATCACCACCCACATGTAGCGGGAGAGATCGTCGACGAGCAGCAGGAAGTAGCGTCGTCCTCCTGGTGTGGCTGGTGTCACCGGCCCACACAGATCCCCATGGACGAGCTCGAGCTTCTCCTTAGCTCTGAAACTCGCCCGCTGGGGAAAGGGGAGTCGTCTGTGCTTCGTCAACACACAGACATCGCAGAACTGCTCCACATGGTCGAGGCAGGGCAGGCCTCGCACCATCTCCTTGGCACTGAGCCGCTTCAGGGCCTCAAAGTGAAGATGCCCGAAGCGCTCATGCCACTGCCACGCCTCGTCATCCCGACGAGCAGCGAGACAGATGGGTTGTGCCACCTGCACATCAAGGACGTAGAGCCGGTTTGCGCCTCTGGTTACCTTGGCAAGAAGGCGATGATGGCGATCCCAGATGCGTAGGATCCCATGCTCGATCAGCACGCGCGAGCCGTTCTCGTCCAGCTGTCCCAGGCTGATGATGGAGTTCCTCAGCGCGGGGATGTAGTAGACACCGGTGAGCAGCCGGTGCTCTCCGGTCTTGGCGATGAAGAGGACGGAGCCGACGCCCTTGATCTCTACGGCGGAGGCATCCCCGAACTTGACGGAGCCTCGTACGTCGGAGTCGAGCTCGGCGAAGAACTCTCGTCGCCCGGTCATGTGGTGGGTGGCGCCGGTGTCGAGGCACCACCCGCTGGTCTTGTCCTTGCCGGAGCCGTCGCCAAGGAGGGCGTGCGCCTTTGGCTCGTCAAGGTGGAGGAGAGCTGCTGCAGTTGGTGCTGCAGCAGGTAGTTCGACGCTTGCGTGCGTCATGAACAGGGCTGGGTCCTCCTCCGCAGCCTGTGCGACATGGGCCTGGCCACGTTGCTCCTCCGCAGCCTGTGCGACGTGGGCCTGGCCACGTCGTGGCTGTCGGCACTCCTTGGCCCAATGGCCAAGGCGGCCGCAGTTGCGGCAGCCCTCGTCTTGTGCCGGCTGGGGCCTGCCGGCGGCGCCTCCCCGGGCACCTCCACGGGCATCACCATGTGCCCTGGCCTGGTAGTCTCGGCGTCCCCTTCGCGGCCTGCCACGCCTGCGCTGCTGCTGGAAGAAGGCTCCCCCTTCTTCCCGTCACCGTGGCTGGCGTCCCACTGCTCCCGAGACAGGAGCAGCTTGCCGCCGGTGGTGATGGGCCCCGAGAGAGGCTGTGGCTCGTCGGTGTCGACGACCTTGAGGCGACCTATCGCCTCCTCGATCGTCATCGTGGAGAGGTCCAGCAGCGACTCGATCGAGCGAGCCATCTGCTTGTACTTCTCGGGGATGCACCGGAAGAGCTTCTCGACAGCTCTCTCCTCGCTGTAGGTGGCATCACCAAACTGCACCATCTTCTGCAACAGAGTGTTGAGACGGAGAGCAAAGTCATCAACGTCCTCACCTGGCTTGAAGGCCAGGTTCTCCCACTCCTTGCGAAGTGCCTGCAGGGTGGACTTGCGGGCACGGTCGCTGCCGATGCGTGCCGCGGCGATGGCGTCCCATGCCTCCTTGGCAGTCCGCTTGTTGGAAAGCGAGAACTGCATCTCGGCCGGGACTGCAGCGATGAGGGCGTCCAACGCCCGTCGATCCTCATGTGGGTCAACGGCGTCGTCCTGGACCGCCTCCCACATGTGCCGCACCTGCAGCCTGATCCTCATGATCGCTGCCCACTCGACGTAGTTGGTTTTGGTGAGGGTAGGCCACCCAGCACCGGGACCAACGTCCCTGACCACAGTCCGGACCCCGTAGAGGCCTCGGCCTTGGTCATCCCAGCCGCCGTCGCCGTGCGCGCCTCCTCTGGCGCCACCGCGAGCGTGCTCGGCTGCCCACTGCGCCGCCCGCTCTTGCGCCGCCCGCTGTTGCTCCGCGTCGTCGCGGTCTGCGACGACGCTGCCGTCAGCGGACGCGGAGCTGTTGGCGCTGTCGCGCAATGCCTTGGCCTCCGCCGCAGCCACACGTGCTGCCTCCGCCGTCGCTGCTGCTTCTACCTCCGCTCTGGCTGCTGCCAGCTCCGCGGCTGCCAGCCTCGACGCCCTTGCCGCCGCTGCAGCGGTTGCCGCAGTCACTCGCTCACGCTCCTCTGCCTCTGCGCGCTCGGCCTCCTGCCGACGCCGCATGCTCGAGGTAGCCGTGTGCTGAGAGTGACCTGTGGACATGGCTCGCTGCTGGGGGGCTGTCTGCTGCCGACGAGCTGCTGCTCGACAACCCGGAGGGAGGGAAGTAACCAGGGACAGTCGGAGCAACTGCTGCTACCGGCTGGGGCTGCTCTGCTCCTGGTGAGAGAGGAGAACAGGTAAAGGTCAGGCTACAAGACAACCTCGCTCTGATACCACTTGATAGTTGTTTCAGGGTTACTCTCATTGAGAGAGGATGACACTTGGAGAGTTGGGGCAATTTTCGTTGGTTTATTTCTCACACAATGGCATGCCAACCTGAGGGGTTGGGGATACATATTTATATGCTGCTAGCCAGCCACGAATATGCTAGATGCTAGTCTAAGATGCTGTCCTAAAAGCTATCCTAACAACCAGTCCTAACAGCCAGTCCTTGTGCTCTATCCTAACTGCAACCTGTCCTTGACACAAGGACCATGTGCTGCAGTCCCACAAAGACCACAGACCAAAGACCAAACCCCACAAGACTACAGTACAGAGGCTTATCCATCACTAGAGAGAATAAGCCATGTGCATATGTTTGTAGAGAAGGAGATGACATCAACCTGTGGAAGCAGTGGTAGCATGACATCAACTTCATGAATGGCATAGCAGAACCATCCTTATCCTCTGGGAAAGGATATAGACACAGTGGACAGTCGCCAGCTGGATGGTTCATATTCGAGAGGATATCTCCAGCTTCCTGCACGTGAAGTTACTTAGATCGTGTGAAAAAACAGAACCATTATCAGATTCACAACAACCATTGTACTATGTACAGTTTTTCAGAACAGGATTCCGTATGTGTAGTACAAAATTATGTAGACAACACTGGTTTCATTTTTGCTCCCTCTGTCACTTACTACAATTAAATCTAAGAAAAACTGTAAGTTCCTAAACACCACACTTCATAGTTTGCAAAGTAGCAATATTATTTTGACAGCCTGCATGTTACCCCTTCCTTTATGATATGATTATTGAGTAAGAAGTCAAGTGAACCAAGTATAATACTCCCTCCGTCCAAAAATAAGTGTCTCAAGTTTGCTCAAAAGTGAATGTATCTATACATGAAACATGTCTAGATACATTCACTTTTGGGCAAACTTGAGACACTTATTTTGGGACGGAGGGAGTACTATGATTATAGTGCATTGGACAGGACGGAGGGAGTACTATGATTATAGTGCATTGGACACTCCAAAAAAACATGCAACAATTGAATGTTTCAACTCTTGAACTAATATGCAAGTATGCAAATCCTTTGAACGGTATGGAACAACTGTTGTTCTCTACTGTACAGTGTACATACAGCAAAAGACAAGGAATACCTCACACAGAGTCACAAGCATTGGGTAGTCGGACAGTCTTTTGCCTTGTTCTGGATGCTGTTAATAAGATATGCCTGTCTATTCTCATCAAGGCCCTTACTTTCCACAGCATAAACATGAGGTGGTTTTTTGGATACTGCAAGTAAAATGCCGTATTAAATGCATTAGCACTGAGGCAATACATAACCAGCTATGAACCATAATGTATAAGGTGGATTTGCTAGGGAGATATATTTCTAGGAGAAGAATAGCAGCATAAAAATGATACCATGATCTAAAATTTGTAGCATGCTAGATATCAAGATCCAGGCATTCAGCCATATTATGAAACTTTGCTATTTCAAAGGTTTAGTTGGTGAGTATGTAAAATGTAACCAGAAAAAAGTAACAGACATGAAATTTTGTTTGCACTAAGAAGTGCTAATCCTTCCCATTAAACCACTTTCTGAACTTAGATAGCACAAGCTAGAACATGGCTTCAATGTGATGTAATGAAACCATTAGTGGCTTACTGCTTCCAACACATTCAATGGTAAACCTTTTCAGTAAAGAGATGGCATTATTCGCAAGAAGAAACAGTTTAAAAAATAGCAAGATACATATATGTCATGAAGAACTCTAGTACTCCCTCTGGCCCGTTTTAATTGTCGCGGTGGGAGTATTAGTGTAGTACAAATCTGTGGGTGTGTGTGCGCGACAATTAAAACGGATCAGAGGAGTAGCATAAATGAATAAAATATGTGCCTTCAGTGTACAAAATCAGTTAGCACAAACATGGCATAACTTTAAAATGACAACCAACTTAACTCCAAGTAGAATCAACAATAAGGTAATGGTCGATCAGATTCCAAAAGACATTATGTAAATAAAAACTATGCAAATTTTCGCATCAAGAAAAAGTCAAATTTTATGTTTGCAAGTTAATCGGTTGAACTGAATTTGTTCCCCAACGCCAAGAGTTCTCAATGAAATTAAAGTAAATAGAAATTGAAGGGAGATGGATCAGAAACTCAAAAGGTGGTAAGCCATAGAGGTCCATACCTGGGAAGATGCTTTCATTCCAAGAAAGAGTTCTACAAACTGAAAAGGAGAAAGTGGCCATTAACATGATAATAATATGCATAACTCCTTTAAATAGAAGGAGGAGAAAATCAGGGATGCCACGAGGATTGAACTATATAAATACTAAAGAATAAGAAAAGAAAAATACATTCTCCATCACTGCCAAGGCAAAAAAAAATACAGTTCAACCAAAGTAATGTTACAATTTACAATTACAACACTTCAAAGCTTACGGAAAACACAAACTCAGCAGCATTTTTCTAATGTCTTCAATCCTGCACATGGACATGCTGACAATTACTAGCTCTCATTTCAAAGAAGTTTAATCCTAAATGTTCCTACATATGAGGACAAATGTAGACTTTTTGTGACTTGACTGTTGCTCGCAGAGATGAAAATATTTTTCTCATCAACAGGACCACAACTTTCTGTGCCCCTTCCTTTTGCCTTCACCACCCACCACATTGCATTCCCTTCCTCCTCCTCTCAACTTACCTTCCTTCTCCCATTAGGCCTACCTACATTAATCCCCTTTCTTGATCGCCTCAACTATGGCCTCCCCAAAAATACCCCATCTACGACACAACCACTATACCCAGCACCAAGTTGGCAGTCATGTAGGTGTTCCTTGCAGTTAATTCTGTACTATAGGCCAAACTATACTACAAATGTCCATGTCAACATCGATCTACTAGTACAGCGGTACCATTGGCTCAAACTAATAGTTACTGGATAGAATAAGAGCAAATATCACTGAGTAGTTTATTTTGCACTTGCAACACTATCATATCATAGAAAAATATATGATGGATTACATCAAAAAAATGTTAACAGTGAACTGATAAATCATTTTTACCTACAGTGCAAAATGAATGTTTTTTCTCTGGTTTGAGTTGCATATATATTTGCTTTGTACTACGCAGGTAAAATGCAAGGCATAGATGGTCCTAGGTTACCAAAGTAAACAATTTATAGTTCAAATGGAAAGGGAAAGAATTTTTCATGTGAACTAAAATCTCTTGTGTTCACCTAGGTATCTAGCCCACACGTAAAAATGTGAAGTAAAATATTTATCTAACTTGAGCTGTACAGAACAGCAAAAGTTCTACTTGCTGCACTGATACTACTAGTATACTACTACTAGAAAGTAAAAACAAAGTTCCAACTACAATTAGAACCATGATAGAAACTTAACACTTAGGGAAACAAGGTCTAGAGTACAAAGCACATCTAACTGGGCACAGTGGCTCTCAATTTTCATTTCACCCCTCTGGATTCAGTTTTCTACATAAAAACATGGGCCTTTCGATCGTGACAAAGCTTAATTCTTATTTCTTGATAAGTTAGACAAAATTGAAACTCACAACTCAGAACCTAAGCATATATACTTCTATTTTACCTGCTAATATGCAAGCATCAACCATCCCTAGAGAACTACCTTAACTAACAGAGCAAATGCCCAAGCTACTAAATGTTAGGGTTCGGAAGCAGCAGCACCACCACCACCACTATACCACAGCTGACTAGTCCGGCAACTCATATCACTCAGCGACTTGTCAATCGATCAACCTCCCAAGGAATCTCATTAGTCGAAAAACAGAACGACCGATCGGGAGGGACCGGATGCCGTGAAGCCGGTTTAGGTGTGGAGGGGATGGGGGAAAGCGAACCTGCTGCGAGGAGTCGTCGGCGGTATTGGGGCGGACGTGGACGACAAGGTGGGGAGGGAAGTCGAGGACCACGCGGCAGTCTTCTCCGTACATCGCCGCCACCGCCTCCACCTCCAGCCGGACCTCCTCCTCCGCCTCCGCCGCCATTGCCTTTAGTGGTGGCCGACGAAGTTCTTTTTTTTTCTCTAGGAAGAGAGGTGACTATGCAAGACTTCAAGAAAAGATATTTCACACAAATCCACAAAGATGGGTAATGGCCGCATAGAATTTGGGCCTTTTACTGCCAGGCTTAGCCCAATAAAATTGCGCATTATATATGCTTTTGTCTTTTTAGTTCACACTTTTTTAAAGGACTTTTAGTTCACACTTAAAACCAGTGGTTATCTTCACGCCCTCCATTCCATAATTCTTGTCGTGGTTTTAGTTCACATTAAATTAGGGAGCAGAGATAATATTAAAGTGAGTCTCTGAATGAATGGTGGTGTCCCACTTACTTGGCTCAAAACCATCTAAAATGTTGGTCACATCTGTTCGAAATAGCCTATGGCTATTTATAAGGTATTATATCTTCAGAGGTGTAAATTACAATAAATTTCAATTGAGGGGTTATTGCTCGCTTCTTCTCAAAACAAATTGGGGTGAAAATATGTTTTGTTCTTATTTTAACCCAAAGTACAGCCTTGCTCACGAAGAATGGCGTGGACTGAGTCACGTCATGTTTTTAATCAATTTCCTATAGATATTGCAAATGAGAAGTATGGAGCTTGAAATATGCATTTTTCGAAGGTAACATTCGGGATACTACGTGCTACCTGATGTGCCAACTCACAACATATTCATCATACAATAATGTCCTACGCATAAAGCAGAACATGAGTCATACTCCCCTTGTCAAAAAAAATTGAAACACAATCTAAAGAATATCACTGAGAGTATATCTTGTTTTGAAAATCTCACCACAAGAAATGAAATAGCAAAGTGTTTCATAATCTAGTTGCTTTTGTCTAAAGGTCGGTGTGTCTTTTATTGTGGATTTTTCTTTTCATTACTTGCCCTTCGAGCGTAACAATCACGAGCATTCTCATTAAGCCATGCCTCATTGGGGATATGTGTGACTGTTCTATATGATGCCCTCTATTTTTTGTTTTTGAAATAAAAACAAATTGGGACAAGGAGGAGCATTTTATTCAAGAAAAAATTGATAAATGAAGCTAATAGCGGCTTTGTATAGACGTTTTAAAAACAAATTGTACAAATAATACTACAAAACTATAAACTATAAACATTCATCCAAAATATGTTAATATGCATCATGTAAAATAGGAGAATCCGTTAATATTTTGTGCATTTTGTATGGGACATGATTAAACGTATTAGCGGATATTTCTCACGCTCTTAGTGGATTTGTGTTAGCATTTTTGGAAACCTAGTCTAGCGTAGATTACTGTCCAAAGTGTAAGAGCATGCAGGTGTGTTCGATTATTTTTCCAAGGCGAGCCTACCAAAACGCTAGGCGAAATTTTGGTTCAAGTTTTTCTTGACCATAAGTTGGCCAACTTAGCAAGAAAAATGAACTAGAGTTATTAGTGGAGCATTGGCATAAGAGGTTGACAACTTTCCAAACAAGAACTAACTGTTTCTCATGACCAGAAAAATTGGTACCGTAAACTATGGTCACAATCCAAACATAACCGCAATATCTAGTTCAAACTTCAAAATGCAAAGGGTCACTTTAGCTTTTTTTATCTCAATCCCAAGCTTTATTAAACAGGGAATATGAGTTCTATCTGACGCCGTCGAATTTTGCGCAGTTCTTCGCCATTTTGGCTAACTTTTCAGGGCGCACACGCATGTTGTTTTGGTTCTTGTTTGTGGCTCGGTCTTGGGCTTTGTGGACTGTTAGAAACAAACTTGCTATCGAACGCAAGACGATTAAGCACCCTGCTGATATCATCTTCAAAACCATACTTTTTATGCAGGTTGGATTCCTCTTCTCAAGCTGCAGGACAAGGAGGGTAAAAAATGGCTGGTAGGAAAGCTTAAGGAACTTCATGATGCTTGCATGCCGTCCAACCCTCCCGGTGATCAAGGCTCCTACTTGGCTAATCTAGTTGTAGTTTTTTCCCTTTGGCTAAGCTGTATGACGTAGCATGTTGCTTTTCGTTGGCTAAACTGTATGCCGCAACATTGTATGACCTTATGTGTATCTTAGCTTTGTTAATTCAAAGCTGGGAAATAAATTGCCTTTTATCTAAAAGACAACCCTAATCATAAAATTTGGTTCAACATCGATACGACTAAACAGTCTACTAGAAAGAACATGTTTAGCACCTATATGTGCACAAAAACTTACTTCTCTCTTTTTTTGCGAATATACTTCTCTCTTAACACTGGAGATTTTGAATTCCTGAAAAATTGTGTAAATCTTGAAGTTCTCTCAGAATATGAGTTCCCGAGCTCTTGACATAACGCACGTCATGCCATATCAGTTCATCTCTTGATGGTCTACCTATAGAGATGAACCTTCGCAATATCGCGTGATCTTGCTCTAAGGCCATCCCAGCAAGTGGGAAATTCACTTATGAAAGGATCAATGACTCCTGGTTGCAGATTACAAGTTTTGCAGAAAACAAAACATTCATGTCAGTTCTCCGGAGTATTCATATCGAAAATTTGAAATATCTTATCCAGTTTGGAATCTCTTCCCACCGGAACGTGGTTTGACAGAGGAAAAAGAAGTAAAGAGTGGCGTGCCATTGCGTAGAAGAAGACGTTTTGCCCGGCCGTAACGTTTCGTACGTGTGGAAAAAATGTTGACACGCGCGAGTGCATCATGAACTGTCTCATAAATTACACGACCGCTGTAGCCTGTACTGTAGGCCATCGATGGAACCGATCTCTAGCTGGGAAACCGGACGTCTCGGATACGCGCGGCATGCCGTGCGTAGCCATTTAAACTACTCCGACGGTCCGACCAGAGTCTGCACACGTACGCCTGACGTGCAGCACGATCGACTACCGTTGACGGAGACGAACGACTCCGACCGTCGACCACTGCGATCAACCCACCGGCTTTACTCACTCTGTATTAAGTGTGTTACAGTGATGCCAGTTGCTCAGCTAGTAGTATAAAACTCAAAGGGTTCATGGTCCCTCAGGCGTCATATGTATAAAGCAATTAGCCATGGATCCCATAGCCAAGCTGATGCTTCTCATCGTCGTCGTAGCTGCCAACATCATCGTCGTGGTGCCGCCTCCCCGGCGGGCCAGCAGCGCCATCGGGGCCGGCGTTTCCTGCCTGCTGGCGTTCAAGCGAGGCATCACCACCGGCGACCCCATGGGCCTGCTTGCCCCGTGGAAGCGTCATGGCCTTCAGGCACCACCGGCGACGTCCCCACGACACCTCGGCCACCATGTTCAAGAACTCCAGCCGGGTCCTCTCCCTGAGTTCCTGAGCTCTTTCAAGAGCCTGGGATACCATAACCTCTCGTCGATGCTACTGTTTTCCGGTGGGGTGTTCCCTCAGCTTGGCAACCTGTCGAAGCTGCACTACCTAAACCTGCCACAGAGCAACGATGTCTACCTTGACCTTTCGGACAGTGCAGCGCCGATGGAGTCCGAAGATGTGTCGTGGTTAACTCGTTTGAGTTTGTTGCGGCTCCTCGACATGATACGGCTCAACTAGACTTACACGTGGAAGCTCGCTAGAGCCCTCCTAGCCTTTAACCACACACAGCTAGAAATACAATGTTATATCACCATTATAGATCGGGCAATTTAAGACCCCGCGATCGCAGACGATGCAGGCGTCCGTGTGCGTTATCCTCTATCGCTTACCCTTCGGAATTAAAACCGTTTGCGAGACGCAAACATTCGCATACAGTTCCAATTTATAAAACGTGTGCAGGCTATCGCACACAGACTTTGCTTCGTAAAGCGTGTGCAATCATAGGCAATATCGCACACGATATATTGATAAAGGGCCGTATCAAATGCTGTTGACCTATCGCATAGGCTTATCCTAAGTAAAGCGTGTGCGATACATTGTTCTATTGCACACGATTGGTTTGATGTTATCGTTTGTCTAATATTTCGTCTCCCCGCATTTTTCTGAAATCTTGCTAAGTATGAAATACCATGGTGTTCCCGCCTTGTGCTTGAGTATAAATTGGTTCGACGGCCATGGCCATTTGTTTATTTAGGATTTGTACAATGCCACACAGCACGGAAGCCATGGGAGATCGGGCACGGGTACCTTCGTGGACCTCGCGCCGTCGGACTCGGAGGAGGTGCTGCCCTCAGCGGCCGTAGCTAGGGGTAGCTCAACCAACCTCGCGCCGTGGGAATCGGAAGAGATGCTGTCCACAACAGCCTCCCTGACTGAGGCGCAAGAGGAGCTGTCCCCAGCGCACGGTGCTGGGGGTAACTTCATTGACCTCACGACGGTGGAGGAGGCCGAAGACAGCTACTCTGGTTCGTCGTCGGACGTGCCTCTGGCCACCCCAGAGGAACTGGAGGAGCATAAGTTGGTGGAGATGTCCATCGAGTCGGCGAGGTCTGAGGAAGCATTGGTGCATTGCGTGGTGGAGGAGTCTTCCGCCACTCTTCGGAAGTTCCGGGTGCGTGCGCTGCTGCGCGCCAGGCGGGAGGTTAAGAAACAGACGCGACTTTGGATGGGCGCCGCGGGAAGGTGTTTGGCTAAGTGGAAAACCGGTCAGTATGGCAACCCGCTAGCCGATGTTGCCGAGGACTCAGGCTCTGGCAACTCGCTCGACGACGATGCAGAGCCCTCAAGCAATGACAAGGGCCCCGCCGGCGACAAAGACGTCGTCCTCCTCTCTGACGACGACGATGAATATGTTTAGATAGGTATTAGGTGGTTCTTATGTGTTATATATACGTAATGTGCGATTGGGATGTCCAATCTTTTTGTAGCAGGAAGGGCAAACCATGCGTTTGAATTAATGGAGCCCTTCCGGTACCAACTAATATTATCCAAATATTATTAACCATGTTCCATTTTATCTAGTACTCCTTCTTTCCTGCATTTCTCCAAGTTATGTTCAATGTTGTGGAACAACAATATAATCACACACGGTTTATTCGCATAAGAAACGTGTGCGAAGATTAATTTTTACCACAAACTGATTGCACACGATTTTTTCGAGGTAGAAGCGTGTGCAATAACTCTTACTAGACGGCTGCATACGCCCACAGTTTTTTGTAGACTCAATCGTGTGTGATACCTTCTGCCTCTTTAGGGCCCAGTAAGTGGAACCCCAACATATAAATAAGAACCATACGGGCTCGACCCGTACACAGGCTCCACTCTCCCCTCTCCCAGCCGCCTCCTCTCGTTACAGTCGCACTCACGCCCTACCGGCCCTCCCCCGCCGATCGACCGGACGGTGACCTCGCGGGAAGCCTGTCCAAGGCCGCCGACCCCCCCATGGTGAGGTGGCCGTCTTCTCGTCGACATCCCAAAGGTTAGCGCTCGTTTAGCAAGGCCATCATCATGTTTAACATGCCGTATCTTACCTTGAAGGTCACATATGTTAGTATATTGATCGCTTAGATGTCGTATCTGTTAGAATTTCTTGTTTATGCACTAGCAAGGCCAGATCTGTTAGAATATCTTGTTTATGCACTAGCAATGCCTGATCTGTTAGAATATCTTGTTTATGCACTAGCAAGGGCGGATCTGTTTGAATATCTTGTTTATACACTAGCAAGGCCGGATCTGTTGGAATATCTTGTTTATTAATGTGGTACTGTTAGATCTTGTTTGATCTGTTAGAATATCTTGTTTATTCTTTATTGGTGTGATACTGTTAGTACTTTCTAAAGTTTTATCTTGTTACTATGAATGTTTTAACCAGAAGAGATTTGATAGAACACATTTCATTTTATATTTGTGTAATAGGGATCTTATTTTGGTGTCACTGTACAAGAAAAACAAGAGAGGCTTTATTTCCCTCTCTTGGCCGATCCGTAGCTGCTGGTAAGTGACTAACCAGTTCAGTTTGAATGTTTTTTTTGTTTTCACGTTCTTGCATTCAAGAATATTTTGAACACATCATGCAGACCTTTGGTGGATGGTGCCTTGACCCGTTTATTCATAGCAAGGATCATTTCACACACAACAAGCATTACAACGGATGGCCGACTTCATCAAATATATTTGCTTTGATGGTGGTAAGTGAATAATCATTTAAACTTGTTTTTGCCTTTTGTGTTAATCTTGCATCGATGGGTCTGTGGCTGACCTTTTGACTCTTGTTATTCACAGTAAAGGGTGTCTTGCATCGATTGTCAGAACAACAACTATGCAATGGATTTGTAAGTTTGTTTTTCCGTGTTATTCGTCCATTATGTCACATGTCATTCATATTATATGTACACCGAGCTAACATAAGTCATTTTCTCTATTTTTGTTTCGGTGACCACTTCACCCGTGAAGGCAAGATATTATGTGGAAGAAATGACATATTGGGATAAGTTGGAGGCATAACCCTCTGAACCTAGCCTTTCGTCATCGCGGAGACAAAGACGTAACCAACAAAAGTTCTTCTTGCATTTGTGTACCTGACGCATTTGTATAGCTAGGAATTGGTACTTTGTCGCAATGTATGAATATGAAATATGAAATGAATGAAATAAGGATATTTGCTATTGGATGATGCTTGTTCTTGATTGAAACTAAAATGAAAGCCAACAGGCACGGTCCTGAAAATTCTAAACGTCTGCAATGGATCTTCAAACACACACAACTAACGGTAGGACAAACGTGTGCAATAAGTTCTTAAACATACACGAAAGATCTTAATAAAGCGTGGGCAATTACAAGTAAACCCAGACGGCTGAATATTGATAACCGTGTGTAATGACCTGAAACATCGCACACGATTTCCTATATCTATCCATCTGCAATACTTGAGCTATCGCACACCGTGTGCGATCTTCAGCCGCATCGGCCACTCATGGATAGTGACGGACCCTTAAATTGTATGTTATGGCCAAAGTCGACCGTGTGCGTTTGCTCGATCTGTACTAGTGTATACAGTAGGAATCAAAGAAGCTCACGGTTGAATAGACATGATAAATTTGTACCTGTACCGATGTATGTAGATTGTTATGGGGAGTTGACGGAGAGAAAAACAAGACCTTGACTGTTGCAAAAATTACCACGTGGAACCTTGGATTCTCCTTTGTCTAGTGTTTTTTTCCATGGAAAAAAATAGCGCGCTATAGCATATCTGAAGGGTCCACGCTATATTTTACCACTTTTTCACGCTACGGCGCTATTTGCGAAATACCACGCTATATCACGCTAAAACGGCACAACTTTAGTGCGATGTTTTCTTTTTCGAGCCAAACAGCGAAAAGCACCAAGTTTTCCAACTTAAGAAAAAGCAGAAATTCCTTTATGTTTGTCTTGATGATGAACTACGCTAATGCTGAATTCAAAGATGACATCGCTAATCCTGATGATTTGAAAAAATAGTTTATATTATGTTGTTGCTCCATGGGATGTTGATTCTAAGATTTTAGATAATTGTTTATTCTTGTTAAAATTCTTTAATTTTTAACTATATATGGTATTTTTTAGGAGCGCTATATTGAAAAATAGCACGCTATAGCGTGTATAGCATCTAGAGGAGGCCCACGCTATTTTTTGTAGCACGCTATTTTTTACCTTGGTTTTTTCTAACAGCCGCAAAATCTTAGACCAGTGATAAGAGAGAAGGTCAAAGATGATAAAGCGGCCCTGTTTATGAGGGAAATCAGGCAAAAAAAAGTCACAAGCAACAAGGAGTCAAGGACTCATCATCCACACGACGCTAGGTGACTAGGTCACCGTCACACAAAATACACATCAGTATGAACTATCGCTCCGACTTCGTTCGCTCGGCTGCGAGCCACAACGCCGCGGCTTAGATGCCCCATGCTACACAAGACGACCACCTGCTAGTGGCGGAGCCAGGGAAAAATAGGATCCCTGGTGGGCCGTAAGCTACATAAAAAAATAGAGAATCGCAACGGGACATTTGATATATACAAATATAAGCACCGATTCATGATAGTTTACAAGAGCGTAATACATAACTAAAAATATGGCTGTGTGCATCTCTTGGATGCAGAGGCCGGGGATCCGCACCCCCTTATCTAAAAAAAAAAAAACATAACTAAAAATATGAAATATATATCTCACTAGAAATTGGAGTCACGACAGAATCAGAGATATCGAAATGGCCATTCAAACACACAAAATAGAACATGTAAGATTAAAAATAAAGTAAGAATTATTAATTCATAATGATGTAAAGATTTATTTACATCAGAAAGCATGATATATACCATTAAAACACTAATGACCCCCCCCCCCCCCCCCCCACGAAACCTGAAGGCATGAAACCATCGAATAATAACAACACCATCAAGTGATTTGAATATCTCCCGTCATCAAGTGATTTGAATATCTCCTGTTCGGTTTAAAATATCATCAAGTGATTGAACCAATCATCATTTATCTTGTTGCACAATTTCGACTTGATAATTTTCATTCCGAGAAATCTCTCTCGCCAGATGTTGTTGGAACCGGAAATAACAAAGCCAACTCCATGATCTTGTAAGACAATGGAAACACCAAGTGCTTCACGGTTTCAACCATTTTTGCCACAAATTTTCAACAACATGAGAAAGCTTCTCTACATCGAACTTGGAGAAGGAACTATTTGGATCAAGACATGAGAAACAAAGAAATGCGGCAATATTTCAGAATGTTATGCCCACCTTCAGGTCCTGGAAGGGCGCCTCATCCATGGCATCTCTTTGCATACGCACAGAGTGAAATCCAAGCACTTCACTTCCCTTTCCCAATGGATTGACAACCTTCTGTAAAAAAAAAAAAAAAACTTTTACCCTTTTGAGTGCAACCTTGGTTGCCTCCTTGTAGATATTGTGGCTTGTGGGTGGAGTTAATAAATTACTGTAGGGGTTTTGCCCTACGGTCTTATGGTTCAAAAAAATACATGAGAAACAAGCAAGTACCTCCTTATTTGAGTCAGGGAGGCAGTGATTAATTTATCAATTACAACATAGAAAATTTCAGCCCGCTAATAATGAAGATTAGTGATGGTCCTTCCCTCTAGCCTTGAGCGACCCCGAACGGGTATTTCACCATGCATATTTGGCACCGGAATACCCTTAGAACTACAGAATTGTTGGGCCTCTCCAAAAAAAATACTATCCCAGCCACTATCTCTCTTGGTGGCTAACCGAAGTTTGACATCATGAACTAATTGCATGGCTTGCACAATGTTTGTTTATTTACTTTGCAGAAGTCTTGAAGGCTCATTTGTAATACCGAGAAAATTAGCATAAGCTTCAATATATATCAAAAAATGAGATAATATCCGATCGAGAGATTTCTCCATTTATCCTAAACGAGCAAACAATGCGAGATGCCCTTGTTAGTGGTAGACGTACATTTATTTCCTTTGTTGGGAATTCACAGTGAAAGATAATATATAATTAGATGAACATAGATATTGTGAAATACACACAATGTACTGTTCATGGAGGGCACATATCATAGAGGGGACGGTAGGGGGCACTTGCACCCCCCCCCCCCCCCCCCCCCCTACCTCAAGTCGGTTCATCTCGAATTTGTATTTCACAACAAAGTCACATAATATATCAATTTCATGGTGTTAAAAAACCTGCAGCCTGCTTTGCTCGCAGGATATGCAAGCCTGGTGGAAACAAAGGACATGCAAAATCCCAGATTCCCAGGCAACACCAGCAACCTGTCATACCCTTGACGGAACATTTGCACTTGATGTGATATAGAAGGTACATGTACTCTAAAAAGTTCCAAAGCGACGTTGTGGTGGAAGTTCGAAAGCATATAATTCTTCTCCGTGACATGCCCATGTCTTTATTTTTGTTGAGAATTCAAAATGAAAAATTATATATAATTATGAACAAAGATATCGTGAAATATAAACAATGTACCATTCACATAGGGTACATTGGTATCTGCTAGGATAGGGGGCGATGGCCCCCTGTTGATGATAGAAATCATTGATAATGTTCAAGAACAACATAAATAACTTACTGATACACTGAAAAAATATCGTCATCAAATAATTTCGCTCTGGCCAACAATTTTGGAGATATGGTACATACAGTACAAGAATTGTCCCACGTCGTACATTTGCAATATCACTATGGACTTTTATGGTATCTGCTAGAGGTTGGTATGACAGGATCTAATGGGGACGGTCCTGCAAGCGGTCGAAGACGCTGCCGCAGCCTCGTTAAGTCATGCATGCAACATATTTACTGGAAAGAAATAAAGCGATGGTGTATTTGTCTTCATTTCGCAGTCCATGTCGTATTTTGCTTAACTCATGTATCACACTGAATATCAGTTTGTCACTGAAGGCACCATATATGTGATAATGTCAGTTTGTCAGTACAGGCACCATATATGTGATTCATGGAACATATAAGAAACGGGGGCTCTATAAAATGCAGCTTTAAATATGTTTAGCCGATTAGTGCTAATCTTTTGTAAGAACTGGCATCTTCATAAGAAGCCTGGAGGAGAGAAAATCATCGCCTTCGAGAGAATCAGGCGGATTGTCTTCCGTGTCATGCTGGTTCCGTTGCGGGCATAGACCAACCAGCTCTGGCTCTACAAGTAGAGCACAGAAACTTTGGCAAGAAGTGGAACACACATTCATTACTGAACATTAGGCTGATACGCCAATACGATTAAGAAGAGTTTCACAACAAAATAGCAAGTCCACAATGGGCACAACCATCATTTGCTGTGAAGCTACACCACCACAATCACCTACTGCAACTAAATGACGACTTTCAAACCAAAACACACCACAAACCTCTTAGTCCAGTAAAAGGTAGTAATGTCATAAGCTAAAGGAGTGGCCAGCTCATAAGATCAAGGTTCATGACTTGGCAGACCGGGACCGCAGTCTGCTTGCAACACAGTCAGGGCTTCGTTAAACCCACTTCTTCCTCTTCTTTGGCTCCGGCTTGGATGGAGTGACACAGCCAATATCCTGGTTAGCCTGACAATCCAGAGAATCAGATGTCACCCCAGACTCGCTTCTGCTATCATCCTTGCAGACGTCGCTAGTCTTCTTCCCTGGGGCCTTGGCTCTTGTTATTTCGCCTTTGACAGTCATCACTTTGCTGCTCATATCAGCATCCTCTAGTCCCAGCTTGTCAACAACTGGTGCATGCCCAGAAACCTCGTCTGCAGATGGCAACTCGTTCGAGTCAGCTGAGCCCGAATCCCCAGAGTTGGCTCCTGATCGCTGTGTTGCAATGAGATAGTGTGCCACAGATTTGTACCCAAGTCTGACAACCTGGATGATACAAAAACGCATGCTTGCTTAGCACTGTTGGAGCAATAACAAAACTGTCTATGCATAGTTAGAGTTCTAGAATCCCAGCAAATGATCATAATTTTGCTGCAGCGAAAAATATTTCCACTTCAAATGGCATTATTGCTTTGACTTTTAAAGGCATATACGCTGTAGTATTATACCTTCCTATATGCATTGCCAGTAGGGAACCATCCTCTCTTAGTTCTGCAGATACTGCAATTGCAAATGCCACGACAAACGGGGCATGTCCAATTAGGATTCCTCTTAGCTTCTAGTACATTTTCACCATACCTGCAATAGTTATAAAAGGTCAGCCCAAAGATGATAACTAACTGAAAAAATACAGAACCACAAACTTTGAAGTTCAGAAATGAGTAATCTAATTTGACATTTCAGCAACAAAGAGATCTCGCTGAATATATTCCACATTAATTTGTAATCAAAATGCTAAGGGAATTTTCAATCCATTACAGATCAAATTCCCAAGACCCCATGTTTGCATGCCACAAATTACAGAGCATATTTGATTCACAAGCTGCAAGTGAGAAAGCTTGCAATTTTACTTAATGCATCTATACTGTCAAACAGATATTGCTGAAAATATTTCACATTAATTGGTAGCAAAATACTTGGAAATTTTCAGTTCACAGAATTCAAGATCAGATTTCCCAGACCCCATGTTTGCATGCCACATGCTTTCAAAAGTTCATAACTTAGACCCCACATTTAACAACTTGAGCACATGTATGGAAGATACAAACTTCTAATGAAAAAGATGGGAGGCCAATTGTGAGTCAGACATTTTTTTTTTCGAGAATGAGTCAGACATAGCATTTAATGACTAAGATAGCAGCAAAGGAAGTATGTCCGCAAACCATTAATGTGCACATAATCAGATACAAATCTTTATGTTCAAACTTATGGAGGCCTACTTATCATAAACAGTGCCATGTTTTAGCATTTAACGACAAAGATAGCAGCAAAGGAAGTATTTGCACAAACCATTAATGTACACATAATCATAGAGAATGGTAACAAACATGTCACATAAGCGTACACGCTCACAGAAAATGCAATATTAAATTGTTAGAAAAAGAACTCACCTCATGTACAAACAATCCCCACAGAACTGGCCTTGGACAATTTGGCAGTTACAGCATCTTGTATGGTGGCCCAGAGTTTTCTGTCTGTATCATGGAAACATGAAAAGTTCAACAAAGATGAAAAACAGTACTTAACTCATCATGAATCTCGAAGAAAAGTTCTAGAACTTATGTATGTTACGCAAAATCCATCACAAGGCGTGACTGCAATAAAATCCATATCATGCAGCACTAACAGCTTTGACTGAGAATAACGATAAAATAGGGCGTACACCAGGCATGAGAACGAACTAGCAAAGATAACTGTAGAAAGAATACAACAGTCCGAAACCGTTCATCCAGGAAACTTACCGGCACTGATGGCAGGTTTGGCCCCTGACTTGATCATAGATGCGCTTACCGTCTTTGTCATAGCCATCAACAAAGAGAGTCCAGGGCGTCTCGCATGTACCTAAAAGCTTCTCATGATCTTCAGTGTAAACTTCTTCCTTGCATCCATGCTCAATCGAGAAAGAACTTCCACGCTCAAGACCCTTTTCTTTCTTTGTGGGAATTTCAGCATAGCTCACTGGCTCCGCGCTCGTCAGCCTAAATTAAACATGATTGGAAAAAAGAAAGATTTGCATTATTGCCAGTAGATGGACGCCCGCAGTGAGGACAGAGGAAAAAACATCAATTTACCAGACAACTAGCTTGAAGTTAATCAACATGTAAATTTGTAAATTGTTCTTCATAAGATATGAGCATTACTTGGTGTGACCTGTGGCATGAATTCTGTATAGGATATCCGATGAGGAAACCATGCATTTTGTTGAAACTAATAAATGCAGCTACCAATTTTAGACGACAAGCAGTAAATGGGGAGAAAATAAAAATGCTACTCTACCAAATTAGCAGTAAATTTGACCCGTACTATTGAAACTAAACTTCGGGGAAGAACATGTACAGAATTAATAAGAAACATTGGATAAAATACAAGAACTGCAAGATCATAATTGGCGCAAGAATCCGCAGCTATAATTAATAAACCGAACAAGAAAAGCTAGGGGTCAGGAGAGATTCGTAAGCAAGACCTGAGGGACCGGCGCACGGGCAACGGCGCGGCGGGCTTCACCCTGGGAGCGGCGCCGCCAGGGGACCCCGGCGTCTCCGGCTTCCGGCGCCAGCGACCACGGCCGGTGCCGGTGCCGGTGCCGGCGGGGGTGGCGGACTGGTTGAAGCGGTTGGCGAGGTCGAGGAGGCCCATCTTCTCCATCCGCTCCATGTTCTCCCGGATCCTGGCCTCCCTCTCGCGCTCGTACCCTTCCGCCATGGCTTCCCTTCTCCCCGGGTTGGTGGTGTGGGCGGCGGCGAGGTTTTGGGGGGAAGGGGAGAAGAGAAGAGAATAGGAAAGCCGCGAAAGGCCAACGGTAAGATCGGGGGGATTTTGCCAGTGCGACCCGGTGCTTATAAGCGCGGCGGTGACGCGACCGCTCGTTTACCCCTGACACGTGCTGGGATGACCGTTGTAGACTTCCTACCGACACCGACTGGTGGGGTCGCAAAGCTGATGAGGGATCCTGGGCCCACGTGCCAGTGGGTGTGACGTGGATGGCCAGGTCGTGCGGGCCGAGGCGCTCGGGTGGTGGTGGTCGTGACGAGTGGGGTTCACCGAGACGTGAAGAGTGGTCTGTCTTTTCACGGGCTGGCGTGGCGGATGAAACGGGGCCAATAGAAAAACAGCTTCCTCCGTCACTGACATGTGGACGTGCGAGGTTAGGTTTACTGCTGACTGTGGACTGCCGGGCCTGTAGCTAGGCATAGGCAATGAAGTGTATTTTGGGAAATTGTTTCTGGGCTCCAAGCAAAAGTCTCGCGAGGACGTACTCCCGCCTGCAGATGGAAGATGGTGCACCTTGTGGTGGGTTCGTGGTTGAAGGCTGATGGTTCTGGTTCCCTACTCCGACATCGTCGTGCGTGGGTGCCAGTGCTGAAGTTCGATGGCGTGTCCGGGGACATACTGGTCTGATTCTTTCAACGGCAATGGTTTGTCCTATGGCAAACTACATTGGAGGTCCGAAAAGCTGATGATCAGCGATGGAGCCGCGTCGAGCTCGGGTGAAGAGGTGATCTGTCTATTTTTTCCTTGGTGGCTGCTACGGTGGTGCCGAAAAAGATGGATAGACGTTGGTTTGTCACATAGGTTTATCCTATCTTTCCAGATCTGTAAGATCGGTGTATACGTACTTTGTATCTCGTCTTTTATTTATCAATGATAATCGTATTACCATGAAAAAAAAAGATGGAAGGCCTACGGGCTACGCGGGCATGTGTCTTTCCCGGGGATTGTTGGAGTATTTTATTCGTTTCCTTCTTTTGCCAATATTTGATTTGTTTCCTTGTTCAGACTTTTAACGGCTTATTACGTCAGCGTGCGTTTGTTTTGGAAAGGTAGAATGTCTTGGATGTATAGCTGGCCAGATGGGCCGCCCGGCACGGCATGGCCCGCTCTCCCAGAACCACGGCACGGATGCGGCACGGCCCGTTTAAGGCACGTATCTAATCGTGCCGGGCCGGCACGTGGGCTTCATCTCCGGAGGAGGCACGGCCCGGCGAGCACGGCAGAGGCCCGGCGGCACGGCACGGCACATTCGGTCTGTTTAGGGCCCGGAAAACTGGAAAAAAATAAAAAATAAATAAATAAATGAGACAAAGGTAGATATGATTTTAATAATTTTTATTAAGCTAGCAAGCCGCCTCATTAAAACCTTCCAGTCCCCTTATCTACCCTGGTAAGGAAAAAGAGTGCGTCTGAAACTTGCTACTGTCCGACTTAATTGTTCATATTACAGACCGAGTTCAGCACAAGAATAAAAAAGAAAATTACAAAAAGGATAAGAAAATTATTCTTCATCGTCGATATGAAGATACTCCAGTGCAGCAGTCAACTCGGGGTCCTCCGGCATGTGTCGAGGCACGGCCCGACAGCGGCCCGACAACGCCTCCCGTGCCTCCCGCGTGCCTGCGTGCTGCAAACGTGTCGTGCCGCCCGCCGACAGCGGCCCAGCGTGCCCGCTCCAGCCCGCCGTGCCCGCTCCCGCACGCGTGCCCTTCGCGGGCCGTGCCTCGTGCCGGCCCGTGCCGGGCCGCGTGCCAGCACGATTAGGCCGTGCCGTGCCGGGTCGTTGGCCGTGCTTCGAATCCATCGTCGGCACGGGCACGGGCGGGCCGCGGGCCTGGCACAACACGTTTAGTCCTCGGGCCGGCCCATTTGGCCAGCTATACTTGGATGTTGAGAATAAATTCGCCAATTTTGGGAATGCCTTGGTCGTGTCGTTTTAGAATTTTTAAGCCCGGAGTCGGATATTGTTTAGCTGTTTTATGTGGAGTTAACTTCTACATATTCAAGAGAATTGTAGCAAAGTACTGCACGTCCTACAGAGTGCTTAATACAACCAAGGATGGTGACTAAGAATAAACCCTCGGTGATGCATAATAACATAGGAAAACAATCTCTTACGACCACTTAAGCGACCATGATCACTCCTAATTAGTAGCTAGTTGATTTTATTGCTATAAAATACTCCCTCACTTCCATACTATTAAGATTTTCCAGCACGTAATGCGATGAGTTGTGTTGGTCTTATATGATAATATTAAAGATGAAAACGGACACTGATATACTAAAGAAAAAATAACTTGATGTTAATTAGACAGTTATTAAAAAATAATAATACTTCTAGTCGACAACCTTTGAATGTCAACCAGTTTTGGTCACAAATTGGCCTGCTAAACTACAACTCAATCGATGTGTTAGGATAGAGGATATTTGGCTCCCGAGGTGCAGTGATCATCATATGAATATGACTTTTAAGGAATAAGCCCCTCTATAGCCACTCGTAAGACCCTTATGGAACCATGAATTAAAACGATTGTTGATCAGCAAAGAAAATTCATTCCTTAGGCAAGGGATGTTGTAAGAAAGGAGGTAATACGATTTCTTGACGTCGGTGTTATTTACCCTATATCTGATAGCAAGTGGGTTAGTCACGTTCATTGTGTCCCTAACAAGGGTGGATTTACAGTTATGCCTCATAAAAATAACGAGCTAATTCCTACAAGATCTATTGTTGGCTATCGTATGTGCATTGACTACATGAAGCTAAATAAAGAAATAAGAAAGGACCATTACCCACTGCCATACATATACCAAATGCTATAAAGGCTAGCTAAGCACTCTTATTTTTGCTCCTTGATGGATATTCGGGGTTCTCTCAAAGAGCTATCCACCCATATGTACAAGAGAAGACTACATTTGCATGTCCTTTTGGCATATAAGCTTACCGTGGAATGCCATTTGGGTTGTATGATGCACTCATTACCTTCCAACGATGTATGACTGCCATATCATGGATTAGATGATGGAAGTATTCATGGATAATTTTCCATCTAAGGAATTTCATTTCATATATGCTTCTATAATCTTAATAAAATCTTGCAGTGATGTGAGGACTATCTTGTGATGATGATGAAAGTGGCACTTGAAAGGACAAGGATGTCGCCTAGAGGGGAGGGGTGAATAGGCGATTAAAACTTTTCCGGTTTAGTCTTGATAATTGCGGAATAAAACTAGGTGTTTAAATTAACAAGCCAACAACCTAAATAAAATAGGCTCACCTATGTGCACCAACAACTTATGCTAAGCAAGACAAGCAACAAGGTGATAGCAATAGAATACTTCAAGCACGAAGGCTATCACAATGTAAATTGCATAAGTAAAGAGCTCGGGTATAGAAATAACCGAGGTACGCGGAGACGATGATGTATTCCCGAGTTCCTCCTTTTTAGGGGAGTACGTCTCGTTGGAGGGGTGTGAGTTTCAAACTCAAGACGCCACAAAAGGACTCACCCTATTCTCCGATGAACCGCACCACAGAAGGTTTGGTTCACCTTCCACTATCGGAATCCTTCGAGGCGGAATCCGGAGCCTTTACAACAACAACCCGGGCGCAACCCACAACTGGATTTGGGGCTCCCGGATGGCTACAAGTGACCACAAAAAGTCTCAACCACCACAATGGCGTCTAGGGTCCAAAGACCCAAGAGTAACAAGCTCACAAACTTTCAACTTCCACGAATCCTCGTGGAGAGCACAAACCGATGCACAAAGCAATGGCAAGAGCACAAACCGATGCACAAAGCAATGGCAAGAGCACAAGTGCTCAAATCCTTCACTCTCAAATCCCACCAAAAGCAACTAATGCTTGTGGGGGAGAAGAGAGGAAGAACAAAGAAGAGAACCACACAAGAACTCCAAGATCAATATCTACTAGGTTCCCCTCACTTAGAGAATGAATGGATTGGTGAAAATGTAGATCTAGATGTCCTCTCATTTTTCCCTCAAAGATATGCAAGAATCATGGGAGGGATTGAGAGGTAGGCAAGCTTTTCCAAAGGTCAACAACGGAGGAGAGAGAGGGAAAAAACGAGCTGTGAGAGATTGAGGATCGTTGGGGAAGAAGACCCCCTTAAATAGGTCCCTCTGAAATCTGACCGTTATGTGCAGTTTTCGTACCCAGCGGTACTACCTCTGTGGTAGCGGTACTACCTCTGGGGTGGTACTACCTCTGTGGTAGCGGTACTACTCTGGGGTCCTTTGAATAAATTCGAAGGGTCCTAGCGGTAGAACGTGGCTGCTACCGCCGGGTACCGTAGGGACAACAGAGAGCCGAAACATGTCCAGCGGTACCTCCAGCGGTAGTACCTCTGTCTACAGGCGTAGCGGTACTACCTCTAGACCAGATCCTGCCTGGTACAAGAACTGCAATAACTTTTTCATCCGGACTCCGTTTTCGATGATCTTGGGCTCGTTGGAATCGCAACGAAGAGCTCTACAAGACCATGCAGAGAAACATCATAGTCCATCATGTGAGGAGTAAACCACAAGAGGAGAGTTTGAACTCTCTTAGAAAAGACAAACCGGTAAAACCTCCAATATCAAAAACGCAACAAGATATTCATATGAAATCCGTTTTTGATGAACTAGAGCTTGGTATGGAGATGAACACAAGCTCTATATCCTCACATGGATAAAAGCCAAATAAGAACCAAGAAAGATGATATGGCAAGTATGCAAAGGTTTGAGCTCTCCACAAAGATGCGATCAAGTTACTCACTTGAGAGCCCCTCTTGATAGTACGTCGTCTATCCAATAACCCGGTCTCGCACTAACACCATGAGACCGGTAAAATAGAAACCCTATCAAGATCATACCTTTGCCTTGCGCATTCCACTCGAGCTAGATGATGATGATATTGACTCTCTCAAGTTGGAACACCTTTCTTGATCGTGTTTGCTAGCACATGTTTGATGAAGACTTCTCCAAATACTCCCCCATACACCATTATGGGAGAGCCTCGCTAAGCTCCGTCTTCATGTATCCATTGCAAGCTTCAATCAAATGATATCTTCTGAGATGGATCATATTGAACTTGCACTTCATAATCTTCTCTCTCTTCACAAAGATGATGTCTTGAATCCTTCTAGGCACACTTCCAATATGCTCAACTCTAGATGACCATTCTTTATATAAACCATTGGATAGAACCTTGGTCATCACTTTATCTTCTAGAGTCCAACATATGAACTCCAATCTTTTCTCATGGACAAGATCTATAAGGATATCTCAATGGAAACATTAGTCCATAAGGATTGTCATCAATTACCAAAACCACACATGGGGGCACCATGCACTTTCAATCTCCCCCATTTTGGTAATTGATGACAATCCCTTTTACGAGGGTTTATATAATGAATAATAAGCAACCATGCAACACAAAGAGCAAGGATGCAAGAGCATGAAAGGCAAACGCTAAAGCTCAAGAAAAAACTAGCATAACACCAATTTCCCTTAAACCCTCTAAACTACTCCCCCATTGGCATCGATTGCCGAAATGGGAGGAAAAATTTAGAAGGCCAACATAGTAAGAGCTTCCCCATAATGTGTGCATTTCTCATAATATGAGTGAAATCAAATGCACATATTCAATGACGAATAGTTGAGAAGGAGATCAAACTATATTGAGGAACCAAATATTGCAAACAAAAATCAAATTGAAAAAAAAACTTCGACAAAAGAAGTAACCAATCAAAGGATCCGAAAAACAAACCAAGTGTTCTAAACATCGAGAGGGAGCTTGATACGTCTAAAACGTATCTACTTTCCCGAACACTTTTGCTGTTGTTTTACCTCTAATTTGTGTGTTTTGAATGCAACTAACACGGACTAACGCTGTTTTCAGCAGAATTGCCCTGGTGTCTTATTTTTTGTGCAGAAAGTCAAGTTTCGGGAAAATCCCCGAAAAATATCCTGATGTTCCTATTTTTCCAGAAGACACACGGTGCTAGAAGACGAGACGGAGGTGGGCCACGAGGGCCCCACACCATGGGCCCGCGCGGCCAGGCCTGAACCGCGCCGGGGGGTGGTGTGGCCGCCTCGGGCACCACCTCGCGTCCCCCTTTCGACTACTTAGTCCCCTTGACCTAAAAACCCGAGGAGGATCGACGCTTTTCCCAGAAACACTCCAAAGCTCCGCCGCCACCGAAAACCCTATTTCGGGGATCAGAAACTCCGTTCTGGCACACCGGAGCAAAGCATTAACACTCCGTGAACACATGTGATCCTCACATTACAGCCATCCCCTCCAGTTATCCCAATTGTTGTCACTTTGGGGCCTCAGGTTCCGGACAATTATATGTGTAAACAACTTGCAGATATGATCTAAAACAATAATTATCCTCATGATTCAATAACATGTTCAGATCTGAAATCATGGCACTCGGGCCCTAGTGTCAAGCATTAAGCATAACAAGTGACCTAAAAACCCGAGGAGGATCGACGCTTTTCCCAGAAACAAACAATAATTATCCTCATGATTCAATAACATGTTCAGATCTGAAATCATGGCACTCGGGCCCTAGTGTCAAGCATTAAGCATAACAAGTGACCTAAAAACCCGAGGAGGATCGACGCTTTTCCCAGAAACACTCCAAAGCTCCGCCGCCACCGAAAACCCTATTTCGGGGATCAGAAACTCCGTTCTGGCACCCTGCCGGGACGGGGAATTGGAGGAGATCATCGCCATCATCATCACCGACGCCTCTCCATCAACCATCCATGATTCCCCCATCCATGTGTGAGTAATCCCCGCTGTAGGCTGAAGGGGATGGTAGGGATTGGATGAGATCATTCATGTAATAGATATCAGATTGTTAGGGCATGGTGCCTAGTATCCGTTGTTAGTACTTTATGTCATTGTTGCAACTTGTTATGCTTAATGCTTGACACTAGGGCCCGAGTGCCATGATTTCAGATCTGAACATGTTATTGAATCATGAGGATAATTATTGTTTTAGATCATATCTGCAAGTTGTTTACACATATAATTGTCCGGAACCCGAGGCCCCAAAGTGACAACAATTGGGATAACGGAGGGGATGGCTGTAATGTGAGGATCACATGTGTTCACGGAGTGTTAATGCTTTGCTCCGGTGCTTTATTAAAAGGAGCACCTTAATTACCAGTAGTTTCCCTTGAGGCCCCGCTGCAAACGGGCTGGTAGGACAGAAGATGTTGTGCAAGTTTCTCATTGCGAGCACGTACGACTAAATACGGAACACATGCCTATGATTGATTATTACCTGGATACTTTATTATTATCTATCTGCAAATGCCCTACGCTTGACTATTATATGAATTATCTTATCCATGCAACGCCCGTTCATCCATCCCTATGCCTACAGTATTTTAATCCTGCTGTCTACTACAATTATTACTGCTGCTTTTATTTTACTGCTGCTATTATTTCACTACTGCTACTGCTATAAAACTGTTGCTACTGATAAACTGTGTCGAGCAAGTCTATTTCCAGGTGCAGCTGAACTGACAATTCATCTGTTAAGGCTTATAAATATTCTTTGGCTCCCCTTGTGTCGAATCAATAAATTTGGGTTTTACTTCCCTCGAAGACTGTTGCGATCCCCTATACTTGTGGGTCATCAAGACTATTTTCTGGCGCCGTTGCCGGGGAGCATAGCTCTATTTATAAGCTCACCTGAGAGTGATACTGTTCGCTGCAATTCATTCATCATGGGTAAACCTCATGATAAGAAGGTTCGCATACTGCCATCCACTACAAGGAGAGGTACAACTCTGAGTACTTCTGCTGCTCTTGATTCACCGTCTGTTATAAGTCAACTTGTCACACCACCACATACACATACTTCACGTGCTGCTACTTCTGCTGAATCTGAAAATACTTCTGAAATTTTGATGATGCTTCTACTGTGCTTGATGAGAGTGGTTCATTAGGTCCTTTTCTAGATGCTACAATTGCTAAGTCAAAACAAACTGAAAATGCTGAAACACCTAATGAAAGTCCCATTACACCTGTTAGTTCACCTGAATTAAGAGATCATACTAGTGATGATTTCGAGGAAACTTATGTTGAACTTGATGATGAATTTATTGAAGAATGCAATGCTTCTAAAGATGCTAGTGCTATTAAAAATCTTCTTGCAAGACGTGCTGTTAATTACAAACTGTCTCCTGATGCTAAGTTTGCTACATCTCCCATTGATATAAAAGATAAAGATTATGATTTCTCTATGGACTTGTCACATATATCTATTGTTGAGAAAGAACCTTTTCGAGGAACTGAAAATGAAAGTGCTGTAGAACATATGAACACTCTTTCTACTTTAAGTAGTGTGTTTTCTGATGACATTAAGAAACGCAGTTACTTCGTTACTAAAATATTTCCTTTCTCATTAAAAGATGAAGCTAAAACTTGGTTTAATAGTTTATCTCCTGGATCCATTAAAAGTCCTATGGATTTGGTTAATGCTTTCTTCCAGAAATATTTTCCTGCTAGTGCTCAACATGCTGCTTTACAGAGAATCTTTAATTTCAAACAATTGGAAGCCGAGAAATTGCCTAAATCTTGGGCAAGGTTTTGTTCTTTACTCAGAGCTCGGCCTGGACATCAATTAGCTAAAAATGAACTTCTTGATATATTCTATAATGGACTAACTGTTGAATCTAGGACATACCTAGATAGTTGTGCTGGTTGTGTTTTCAGGAAAAGAACTCCAGATGAAGCTGAGGAATTAATGGATAAAATAAGCCAAAATCATGATGATTGGACTATACCTGAGCCGACCCCGACACCCACACCAAAGAAGAGAGGAATTCTTGAACTAAGTGATGAAGAAATGAGAGAAGCCAAGAAATCTCTTAAAGAGAAGGGTATTAAATCTGAAGATGTGAAGAATCTACCACCAATAGAAGAATTATGTAAGCCAATTCCTCACCCATCAGTAGTTGAGGTACACTCTCTCCAACATTTTGATGATAGGGATATTCCTTATTCTAAAACTCCTGATCAATGCTTAGATGAATTTGATAATTATATTGTTAAGCAGGATAACTTTAATATGAGAGTGCAGAATCATCTGATGGAAAATTCTAGAGCTATGAGTAAATTGCATGATATTGTGGAAAGAACTTCTAATGATGTTAAAATGCTTATTAAACATTTCCATATGGTTCAAACTCAAATAGATCAACTCACTAAGGTACAAAAAGATCTGCTAGTTAATGCTTCTAGAGAAAATGAAAAACATGCTTATGGAGTAGGAACTAGAGGTGGTGCTTCTACTCAGGATCCCTTGTATCCTGAAGGACATCCTAAAAGAATTGAGCAAGATTCTCAACTAGCTAATGAAACTAGTACTCCTTCTAAGAAAAAGAAGAAGAAACATAAACATGTTGAAGAATCTCCTGAATCAATTAAAGAAAATGAGCATGTTAATGATCCAAATAGTATATCTATCTCTGATGCTGAAACTGAAAGTGGTAATGAACATAACAATGATAAGGATAAAAATGATGCTTCTGATAAAGAGGAGAGTGAAGATGAACCTGAAAAGCATACTAAGAATAAAAAGTATACTAAAGAAGATTTCATTGCTAAAAGCATGGTAATGAGAGAGAACCTTGGGTGCAAAAGCAAATGCCTTTTCCTAATAAGAAACATAAATCAAAGGAAGAGGAACACTATAATAAATTTTGTGAATGGATGAAACCCTTGTTTTTGCAAATTCCTTTGACTGATGCTATTAAATTGCCTCCTTATTCAAAATATATGAAAGATATTGTCTCTAACAAAAGGAAAATTCCTAATGAGGAAATTTCTACTATGCTTGCTAATTACTCTTTCAATGGTAAGGTTCCAAAGAAACTTGGAGATCCAGGTATACCAACTATCCCATGCTCTATTAAGAATAATTATGTTAGAACTGCTCTATGTGATTTAGGAGCAGGAGTTAGTGTTATGCCTTTTCTCTTTATAAGAGCTCTATTTAGAAAAATTGATACCAACTGATATATCTTTGCAAATGGCTGATAAATCTACTGCTGTTCCTGTTGGCATATGTGAGGATGTTCCTGTTCAAGTGGCTAATAATTGTTTAATATTAACTGACTTTGTTGTGTTGGAAATGCCTGAAGATGATAATATGTCTATTATTCTTGGGAGACCTTTTCTTAACACTGCAGGGGCTGTTATTGATTGCAACAAAGGAAAAGTAACCTTCAATGTTAATGACAAAGAGCATACTGTTTATTTTCCCAAAAAGCCGGACAAGATATATGGAGTAAATACAATAGCCAATCTTAGAACTATCAAAGTGGGAAGTATTGATTGCCCTATTTATGAACCTCAAGAAGGATTTCAAAGTATTATGATTGGATCTATTGCTATACAATTTAAGGTAACATGATTGTCTCATGTGGTTTAATTCTTTTATGTCATATAAAATTTATTTGGTGACAAGACTTGATCAACCTTGTTAACAAATATGTTTTAAATGCATAGAAGCACTAAACAACATTTTATTTCTCAACCTTGTTTTACCTACTGTTTGTTACTGAACTTGCAAAGTTTTAGTTGAAATTGGTCTTTATAAAATTCTATTTCTGCTCTAAGTTTATTATTTAAATACCAGAAAATGTGCAAAATGAAAGTTTTCAAAAATTTCTGAAAATTATACCATAAATCTTAGTTTTTAAAGAGGAATGTGGGAGTGCCTGGGCTGACCAGGGGGACCCACCATGCCACCACACCACCCCACCGCGCGGCAGGGGTGTGGGCCGCGCCGTGGCATGGTGTGGGCCCACCTGGCCCTCCACTCACCCATCTTCCTCTCATTTCTTTCTCTCCCGACCAAACACACCACCATTGTTCAAACCCGTGTTCTTGCTGCTCTTGCTCGAGATTTTCGATCTCCTTGCTCAGCCCATCTTTGTTGCTGAGATTTGGACCATTTGCTCTCCGGTATGTGACTCCTCCGTTTATCCAAGTAGAATTTTGTTTAGTTGTGTATTTCTTGAGCATTTTAGTACTGTAGGTGACATGTTAGATGTGTTTGCATGCTTGTTCTATGCTTAGATTAATTAGTTTTGATGCATGTGTAGCCCTCTTGCAAGTCTCTATAGTAGTTTCTTTGATTTAGTTGCTCCAAAATCATTTTTATGAGGTTTTGTTAAAAATTTCAGAAAAGGAAGATGCATAATCACACTTATGGAGAGATTTTTGAGAGGGAAGCACCAAGAGCAACAAGGCCTTCAAGGTCTGCTGCTCGATGTAGGCCATCCTACAATGAGGACCTTATGACCAAGGATTGGTGATGAGGGGATGATGGTGTTGCACATGCATCTATCTTCCCTTGTACTGACTTTTTGAGAGATGCAGGGATCCTTGATGATTTCTTATTCCTTGTTAACAAAGTTGGTTTGATGGAGTTTATGCAGGATGAGAGTGAGCAATATGCAAGGCTCACCAAGATTTTTGTTGAGAGCTTTACCTTCAATAACACTCATTTCAGTCCCTCTGTTGCATTTAAAATTTATGATAAACCTTACACCATGGATCTGAAAAGATTTTGCAGAGTCGTAGGTATTGCTCCATCTGGGACAGCAAGAAGAATTCAGGGGCAACCTCCCGAGCTACTGGAACTTTACCGGGAGGTGACTTATGATGATGACCGTACAGCGCAGCGTGGCAAGATAAGGAACATTCAACTCCCAGCCATTAGATATTTTACTTATTATCTTGCCACGAGTGTTCTTGCTAGAGAAAACACTAGTAACATTTCAAACTACCATTTAGCTTTTCTGGCTGCTGCACTTAAAAATAATAAAACTTATAACCTTGGTGCTTTGATTGCTCGTCGCCTTGCTGCAAAAGGACCAATTTTTGGAGGAATTATTGCTGCGCGTGTTTTAGCTTATCTAGGCCTTCCTGTTGATCCCACTGATGAGTTGTTACCCCCTCAAAGGCTTGACCTGCTGCTATGAAGCTTCATCATTTTATTACACCTAACTCTCATGCAGGTTGTCTAGTTTATAAAGTTTTGTTTACTGACGGGTCCGAAAAGGAAGTTCCTTTGCCGCAGCCTAGTTTGTTCAGTATTTTCAGGAAGCCGTTGTCACTATCAAAGGAGGAATTGGACGAGCATCTAGGTGCGCTCAACTTCCACTCGCAGCACTACCCCGAGCAGCAGCAACCCACGTACGAGGCGCCCCCCGAGGATTATACCGTGTTGTCGTGTCTCGATGCACGGACACCGGGAGTAGAGGATACCCCCTTTTAGGTTTGGCACGGGGCGCGAAGGAGGCTGAGAATCGTCTTCTCGGGCGGAGTCTAGATCAAGCTCTCCTCTCCACGATCAAAGCATGCAACCAAAGGGACACAAGGAGCTACCCAGGTTCAGGCCGCCCGGAGGCTAAAAGCCCTACTCCTGCATGTCTGGATTGATGGGTTCTTCATAGTGTGGCTTACAATGGAGCCTCTCGGATGGGGTACCCAGAAGGGTTTTGGCTGGAGGTAGAAGAAGGACAGATCCTGACCTGGAGGAGATCACCTTCCCCTCTACCTTCGCAGCCCTAGTCTAGTCTTGCTCTGGTTCGACTTGTTCCTCTGTTCGACCTCCCTCTCCTCCGTGCCTTGGTCCTCCTTTTATAGGCTAAGGGGTTGCCACAGGGTCACGTGAGGGGCGCGAGGGACCTTCGGCGTGAAGGACCCTCCTTATCTAGTTTAGGGGGAGACGTGGCCTCTTCTCAGCCTAGCGTCTCCTTTGGGTTAGGTGGGAGCGTCCGCCTTGGGGTGGACAGGGGCTGACACCACCACGGGCTGTGCTTCCTGCCCGCGCTACCTTCGCCTTGCTTCCCAAGTCTTCTGAGGTCTTCTAGCGTGAGGTGGAGAGCTTATCCACAGTGATGTGGGGAAGTACCCGAGAGGGAGCCTGGCCTCCTGCCGGGAACTCGGGCTCTCGGGTCCTTCCTTGCCTTCTTGCTTGGTTCGGGGACCCGGCAGGCCCCCAGGACCGGAGCCCTTTGTCGACGTAGGCCTTGCTTGGCCTTGACGGTGAACCCGCCAGCTTGACTTGAGTCTTGGTCTTGTCCATCTTCATCTTGGGCCCACATGGGGTGGACCCACTTTGGCAGCACTAGGGGAACCCCGTGTTCCACTGCTGCGACAGTAGCCCCCGGGCATGGTCCCGGCGGCTCTTGCTCCAGCTGCCGGGGCTATGGCCTAAAGATAGGTCAAAGTGGGTCCCCGGCACCTGGTCTTCCTTGCTTTGCTCCATTGGGGACCCGCCGAGGCGAGGTAGAGACGAGCCCCCGGGTCCTTTTGACTGAATCGCGGCGAACGTTGCGATTCGTGCGGACTCCGTGCTTATCTTGGAATCCAACGGGCGAAACGCGCAGAAATCGGCACGCCCCCTTGATCCCCACGTCCGTCGGAGTAATGAGGCCGCGACGCGACGTGTGGGATGCCTTATAAGCCACGACTGGCTTCCACTGTAGCCGTTACCTCTCCAGATTCGCCGAAATCCCCAAATCGCCGCGCAGGAGACTCCTTCTCCCTGACTTGCCGAGCGCCGCCCCCCGCCTCGGCCGCCGCAATCCGCCGCCGCTCCTTGTTCTTGCCCCCAGCCCATGCCGCCTAAGCGGGATAGGATAGGAGTGAGGAAGATGTCACAATCTGCCGCTGAGAAGATGGCGATGGAAGCTTCTCTGGCCGAGGCGCCGCCTTCAAGGAGGGTGACTCAAGCCCTCTTTTCTCCCAGCGAGTATGCGTCAGAGGAAGCCATTCAACGCATCCGCCAATCCCTGGCCGCGAGCTTCCGCGGTGCTGAGGGAGTGGTGGTGCGCCCTGGGAGCGGACCTCAACGAGAAAGAGAGGTGATTACTTTCCATGACTTCTCCGTCGTCGGCCTTCTTCCTCCGTTCTCCGAGTTCTTTGCGGCAATCTTGGAGGCTTATGGATTGCACATGCTGCACTTGCATCCCAATGCCGTGATGATGCTTGCTACCTTTGCCTATGCCTGCGAGGCATTCGGGCGTCATGCCCTCGGTGGCCTTATTCCGCCATTTCTTCGTTCCACGCCTGGGGAAGTCCAAGTGGATCGCTGGCGGTGTCTCTTTCTGCCTCCGGAGTGATGCGGCGCACCAGTACCCGGAAACATTCACCAAGGCCTGTTGGAGAATGGAGGCACAACTGGTACTTCGTCGAAGCTGATGGGACCAACCCCCATCTGATGACTCCATTTTATCCAGCGGAGCGATTGGCACATTCCAAGGAAAGAAGCTCTCAAGGGGAAGCCCTGGCTCCGGCCATTAACAAGCTGTCTGCGCTCCGTGCAAGGGGAGTGACGGGCGCCATGATCCTGGCAGACTTTCTTCGCAGAGGGATTGTCCTTTGCAGTTCCGGAGCCGCCCGCTCTGGGAACTCGCTCAGGTGGGTAGCAGCCTTCCACGGTCCAGATTCCACTTGACAGAGACTACCTGGGCTCTGACCATGGGCTATGTGTTGCCATGGGTACCCTTTGAATTCCAGGATGAGGTCTTGCCGCTGTTCGAGGATCCAGCCGCTGACGGCATCCGATCTTCAATGCCAGCGTGTAATGAGTACGGGGTGGCGGGTACTACCAAGATTGAGCCCCCGCCGGCACCCAAAGCACGCAGCCTTCAAGGAGAGAGGCCAAGGGGGCAGAGCCTTGCCCACGGGGACGTTTCCCCTGAAGAACCGGGTCTTCGGATGACGAAGCGACGAGGCGGCTCCTCCGGGAGTGCCTTGCGGGCGCGGAGGCCCCGGTGCTCCTTCCGAGGCGGCGACAAACCCGCCGGGAGACGGACCTCTGGAGCAGCCAGCGCCGCCAGGCTCGCCGTCGATGCAGGAGTCTGACCAGGCGTCGGAGGCTATCCCTCCTCCCCTTGCAGACGTGGAGGTTGGGGAGAGAGCCTGTCCTTGCCTGACCTCTTTGACGACTTGGTAAGAAGAGATGGAGCTTCTCCGGATCGAAGAGAGCCCGCCGGTAAGCTTCGCTGGCAACTGGCCTTGAACGTGAAGTTGCTTCCCTTTTGCCATCGTCCTGACTTCTTGTTCTGGTCTCTTGCACAGGAGCCCGACACCGGAGTGGCCAAGCAAACGGCCCCGGGGAGGCGAAGATGCCGAAGCGACGAGCTCCACCGACACCTCCGATGGAGGCGACTCCGAGCCCCCGGTCCGCCCCAAGGATCAGGGAGGTGGCTCCAGTCGTTGCAGGCGAGGCGAAGCTGTTGCGCGGAAGGCCCGGGGAAGGCGCGACGTGGATCCCCAGGCGACCTCTGGACCGCGCAGACTTGAAGCAGGCGGGTTCATCCCCAGGGGCTCGGCCCTGGGAACGCTGACCCCTGCCTTGAACCCGGGAGAGTTGAGGAAGGCCCCGGGTTCTCCAAGACATTCTCCAGCGTCTCGGAGTTCTTGTCCTTTGCCCGCGCCGAACTGGCGCGGTTGGTGCCCCCGACCTCCGGCGGCGGGGAGCACTCGCAAGCTCGCGAACTGCGGCTTTCCTCGGGGGAGGAGGCTCTTGGCGCCAGAGAGCTGAAGCTGGCGGCGGACGAAGAGCTGCTCTACGCTTGGGAACGAGAGTGGCCAGCCGCGAGAAGGAGCTGGAGCGACGAAAGACCGAGCTGGAAGACGAAGAGCGCCGCTACCTCGGCACCATTGAGGAGCTCCAGATCAGAATGGAGCGGGACGAGGACCGCTTTGAGCAGGGCCTGGAGAACGTGGCTAGCTGGGCTCGCAGCGAGGTCGAACATGACCTTCGAGCCAAAAGCAGAGCCGTCTCGTCACTAGGCAAGCAGGTCTCCAAACTCCAGAGCGAGCTCAAGAGCGAGAGGGAGAGGCGAGAACAGGCCGCCAAGGATTTCCAGAGAGCTAGGGGCGAAAGAGACAGCTTGTCCGCCCGGGTCGAGCGATGGCTGCCACGATCGAGGCGCAGAAGCAGGCTCTCAATGCAGCTGAGAAGTTCAAGCAAGAGGCCACGGCTGGCCGCGTCGCCATGGAAAGAAGGATCCGGGAACTGGGCGAGGCGAACGATTTCTGGAAGGACAAAGATGCGCGCATGACCGTCCTTCGCAAGAAGGAGGCAAAGGAGCTGGCTGACGGGCGAACGGCGATGGAAGCGTCCAAATCTCAAGCTCAGATTGCGTGGCATCAACACGAGCAGGTGTCCAACCAGCTGAAATAGTGCAGGTCGAGCTGGCGGAAGCAAAGACGCACTTGAGAAAGAACAGCGACGATTCACACTCCACCGCCGCGATGATAACAACATCTTGCTCCAGATGAACCACGGGTCCTTGGATATCGTGAGGGAGTTCACGAACTTGGGAGTGCCTTCTCCGCCTGTTCTCATGGCCGACCATTCCACTTCCTTCGTCCGCTATCCCGGGTTCTTGAAGTACGTGGCCTCGCTCATCAAGGGTATCAAGGAGCAGGCTAGCAGAGCCACTCGCCTTGCTGGGGAACAGGCAGTGAGGCAGGTGACGACCCGGTTTGTCACAGCACTTCGTCAGCGGCATCCGCAGCTTTCTTTGCTGTCCGAGCTAGAGGCGCCTGAACCCGAGACGCCGCTTCCTCCAGACGTGTCCCGCCAGGTGGAGGAAATCTTGGAGCGCCTTTCCCGCGAAGACGACCCGTGAACCTGTGAAGTCCTGAAAAGGACAATACCAAGGGCCGTGAACCATGCTTTTGTACTGATATTGCCAACTGGCTTATGAACTCATGCTTTTGAATGTAAATAACTTCTTCCCAAAGTATATAAGTTTTATTATACTCGTGGGGGCTTAACGCTCTCGGGAAGGATCCAAAGGTGTGAGCGCTAACCAGCCGTGGGCATTCAGACTGGTCCGAAATGCTGACACAGGGCGCAACCCCCCAAAGGACCCACCGTTTCCTGACCGCACGGACCTCAGCCCACGACTCCACTGCCCGAGGGAAACTGACAGTGTCATCGCGAAGGCGCTGCCCCAGGAGAACGCCCGCTTTCGCCTTAGCCAAAGCACATAAAACAGATGTACCCGGGAACAAGCCCGTGCAAGCACGTTTATACTTAGCTCGCGTTTTGATTCCTTCAGGCTACCTCGGTAATCGTTTAGTCGCGCTGCCGCCAAGGCGGGTCTTCTATGCCGTATTTCAGACATAATTCTGCCTTGCCCAGCAATTCTTGGCGGGGACAAGGTTTCCAACCGAGATAGCCTCCAATGCCGACTAGGGGCATGACTGGCTGGCTTGCGCCGGTCCGGAGACCATTGTGTTACTTGCTCGAGTTACCCGGAGACCACCCAACTGGTGATCCGGCGACTTGCTGGCGTATCAGAGACGCCGGTCCGGAGACCCTACGGTTGTCTTAGCTTTCTGGACCCGGATGTTCCTTGCTTGATGACCCGTCAATCTTGCTGGCTCGTGCCGGTCCGGAGACCCTGAAGCTGCTTTACCCGCGGGATCCTGATGCCAGCCACTTAGCAATCCGTACTTCTGAGGGGGTCCACTTGGTCCTGGCTGTATTGTGACGATGTGACCCGGGAGATCCCATTCTCCCTGGCCAAATCTCCGCAGATGAAGGTTTGATCCCAGCTAGCTGCAGTTTGCCCTTGACTGCTTTGTGTCTGTGGGGGGCCGGTAGTGGGCAAGGTTCCGGGGGCTCTTCAGTCTGAGTGGACGCATTGGCGAAAGTCCGGAAAGATCTTCCCTTTTGAGGAACCCCAGCTGTGGCGCTCCCCTTGGCTTTCTTGGGCTTCTTGTTGAGAGGGCAATCTCGGCTGATATGTCCTGGTTCTCCACATGTATAGCAATCACCGTTCTTCTGGCGTATCTGGATGTCGTTGAACTGTCGGCAATCTTCCAGACTGTGCCTGTCAGATCTGTGGTACATGCACCACACTCCGGGCTGGCCATCTTTGCGCAGAGGAATCTTGAGCTCTTGGGGCACGTAGATGAGAGGATCTTCTTGCCGAGGCTCGCCTTTTGTGTCTTGGTCGAGGTTTTCTTCCTCCGGAAGCGGCACTGTGGTTGGCGCGTCGGAACAGAGTTCCTCCTTCACTCCATGCGTCCATGGGGAAAGAGGGACATCAATGTTCGTGGCACCTTCCTCAGGTCTTCCCTGCTGACCAGAGAGCTGACATAAGCGGCGGGAGGAACGAAATGGACTCCAAAGGCGCGATCTTCAGCTGCAGGTGCTGGCGAGGACTCGTCAAGAACGAAGCCGAGACCAGGGTACCGCAGGAACTCCAAGGCTGCCTTTCCCTTTCTCTTCTTTGTCATCTTGGCCGTCGGATTCGGCACCTCACTTGTGAGAGCCGAAACTAATGCTGCCCGAAGGCGCGGGGGTCTTGGAGCAGATCTTGTCACGGACGAGAAGCTCGACGCAGAACTTGACGATGAACTTGGCGCTGAACTTGAGGTCGATGAAGAAGAAGACGAATCCAGCGCTTGCGCCCCCTACCTGGCGCGCCAGATGTCGTGTCTCGATGCACGGACACCGGGAGTATAGGATACCCCCTTTTAGGTTCGGCACGGGGCGCGAAGGAGGCTGAGAATCGTCTTCTCGGGCGGAGTCTAGATCAAGCTCTCCTCTCCACGATCAAAGCATGCAACCAAAGGGACACAAGGAGCTACCCAGGTTCAGGCCGCCCGGAGGCTAAAAGCCCTACTCCTGCATGTCTGGATTGATGGGTTCTTCATAGTGTGGCTTACAATGGAGCCTCCCGGATGGGGTACCCGGAAGGGTTTTGGCTGGAGGTAGAAGAAGGACAGATCCTGACCCGGAGGAGATCACCTTCCCCTCTACCTTCGCAGCCCTAGTCTAGTCTTGCTCTGGTTCGACTTGTTCCTCTGTTCGACCTCCCTCTCCTCCGTGCCTTGGTCCTCCTTTTATAGGCTAAGGGGTTGCCACAAGGTCACGTGAGGGGCACGAGGGACCTTCGGCGTGAAGGACCCTCCTTATCTAGTTTAGGGGAGACGTGGACTCTTCTCAGCCTAGCGTCTCCTTTGGGTTAGGTGGGAGCGTCCGCCTTGGGGTGGACAGGGGCTGACACCACCACAGGCTGTGCTTCCTGCCCGCGCTACCTTCGCCTTGCTTCCCAAGTCTTCTGAGGTCTTCTAGCGTGAGGTGGAGAGCTTATCCACAGTGATGTGGGGAAGTACCCGAGAGGGAGCCTGGCCTCCTGCCGGGAACTCGGGCTCTCGGGTCCTTCCTTGCCTTCTTGCTTAGTTCGGGGACCCGGCAGGCCCCAGGACCGGAGCCCCTTGTCGACGTAGGCCTTGCTTGGCCTTCGCGGGGCGGACGGTGAACCCGCCAGCTTGACTTGAGTCTTGGCCTTGTCCATCTTCATCTTGGGCACACATGGGGTGGACCCACTTTGGCAGCACTAGGGGAACCACGTGTTCCACTGCTGCGACACGCGTATTATACCGGTGCATCCTGGAGCTCACACCAGGACGAGGGATCTTCTTCGTCATACACTGGAGGCGCCCCTGCGTGGCCCACATGGGATGATTGATCTCCACTTAGGCCAAAAGCCTAAGCTTGGGGGGAGGTACACCGACATCTAACTCACTTATATATCATATTCTGTCGGTACTTTGTATATCCATGTTTCGTTTTCTTTCTTTTTCATTGTTGTTTCTTGTTTTGATTTTATTTCCCAAAACCCAAAAAGACCAAAAATATTTCTGTTATTTCTCTTTGTTTACCTCTTGTGTACTTTTAGTACTGGTTTGCTTTATCTTTTAGCTTCGGTTTGGTATTCGAAAAATCCAAAAAAAGATTTTGCTTTATTGGTTCGTTTCTTTCTTTGTTCGTTTCAAATCGAAAACCCAAAAATATTTGTTGTTCTTCTTCAGTTTTGTATAGTTGTTGCAGAATTCAACAGTCTTCCGTGACTCCATTGGAGCTTGGTTATCATTTCATATCATTCAAGCCACACAAGTGAAAAGCAATAATGACGATTTATGACAACTCGAATTGTGGTGAGAGGCTGGTATGAACTCTATTTGTTTTTCATTTTTGTACATATACTCGCTCATGTGGACATGCTTAGCTGATTCGTATGAGGGGCAATGTCATTTAATGGATGCTTAGTAGTTCATGTTTTCATATGATCAGTTCAAATTCACTAATAGTATATAACATGTCATATAGATATTTGCTTGCATTGTTCTATTCATAAAAGGGTATGACATGGTGGTATCCTCCTCTGAATGATTCACTTGAATTGACTTGGCACATGCTCACGCATGCTCATGACTGAAAAACAAAAAGTCAATTAAGCCTTGATGATTTATTTTGCCTCAAAATTCTAGTATCACTTTTATGCCACCGTTAATTTTATTCTGTCGCAAGCATGATTATGACGGTTATTGCTCTCTTGATTGTCGCTTCCCAGTCTATTGCTAGCCTTCACTTGTACTGAGCGGGAATGCTGCTCGTGCTTCCAAATCCTTAAAAACCAAGTTATTCCAAAGAGTTCACCAAAAATTCCTATGCATGGTATTTCGAACCATTCCAAGTAAATTTTCATGTGCTACCTTTAAAACTTTTAAAATACTTCTCATTTTGTGACACTGTTTTTAGCTCATGAGGATGGGGTGGATGTCTTTATGTCACTTGTCAACCAGACTTTACCACCGGACTAGCGCCATATACATCCGCTTATCCATTAATTTTGCAAAAAGAGCTGGCAAATGGGGTGCCCAGTCCCGATTAATTACAACTTTAACCGCTTAATTCTCTTCACATTTTTGCCCTGATTTATCAGACAAGCAATGACACCAGTGAAATATCTGCATGTGTAAACAAAAGAGAAAAGAGGGATGATCTGCCTTGCTGGTAGAAATAACGTCCTTCATGGGAGCCGCTCTTAAAAGTCTGGTTGGCAGGGGTCATATTGTACTTTCCATTTTCTGATTCGTTGACAGGAACAACCACCTCCCAAAACAATTTTTACCTCTGTTTTATAAATAAAAAGCTCTAGCACATGTTAAATCCCTGCTTCCCTCTACGAAGGGCCAATCTTTTATTTTTATGTTGAGTCACCATCCTTTCTTTGAGCACCTTCTCGAGAGCATAACTGTCATTCTTAGTGTAATGTGCTTGTCCCAGAATACGGTTAACTGTGGTATAACTTTGATGCTCTTATCTTTGATATTTTTACCTCTAGTCCTCACTTGAACTTCAGAGGTGCTTTGGCATTTATGTTTTGCTCTACAAATAAAGGCAAGCGAGATACCACTTTATCATATCTTATTATGAACATTACAATCCTGCAAATGGATTTATTTCATGTTATTTATTCTTAGTGTGTTGGTATCTTTTCATAGTTCACATAGCTACTAGGTGGCATTATCTACATTACTTTATTTTGAATTGCCTAAGTACTTGATCGTATAGTGAGAATATTTACATCATATGAAGCAAATGTGTTCGTAAAAGTTTCTTTTATCGCACTCAGTTGTTAACTGAATCAATCAATAAGCTAAGCTTGGGAGGAGTTGATACGTCCAAAACGTATCTACTTTCCCGAACACTTTTGCTGTTGTTTTACCTCTAATTTGTGTGTTTTGAATGCAACTAACACGGACTAACGCTGTTTTCAGCAGAATTGCCCTGGTGTCTTATTTTTGTGCAGAAAGTCAAGTTTCGGGAAAATCCCCAAAAAATATCCTGAAGTTCCTATTTTTCCAGAAGACACACGGTGCCAGAAGACGAGACGGAGGTGGGCCACGAGGGCCCCACACCATGAGCCCGCGCGGCCAGGCCTGAACCGCGCCGGGGGGTGGTGTGGCCGCCTCGGGCACCACCTCGCGTCCCCCTTTCGACTACTTAGTCCCCTTGACCTAAAAACCCGAGGAGGATCGACGCTTTTCCCCGAAACACTCCAGAGCCCGAGTGCCATGATTTCAGACCTGAACATGTTATTGAATCATGAGGATAATTATTGTTTTAGATCATATCTGCAAGTTGTTTACACATATAATTGTCCGGAACCCGAGGCCCCAAAGTGACAACAATTGGGATAACTGGAGGGGATGGCTGTAATGTGAGGATCACATGTGTTCACGGAGTGTTAATGCTTTGCTCCGGTGCTTTATTAAAAGGAGCACCTTAATTACCAGTAGTTTCCCTTGAGGCCCCGCTGAAAACGGGCTGGTAGGACAGAAGATGTTGTGCAAGTTTCTCATTGCGAGCACGTACGACTAAATACGGAACACATGCCTATTATTGATTATTACCTGGATACTTTATTATTATCTATCTGCAAATGCCCTACGCTTGACTATTATATGAATTATCTTATCCATGCAACGCCCGTTCATCAATCTCTATGCCTACAGTATTTTAATCCTGCTGTCTACTACAATTATTCCTGCTGCTTTTATTTTACTGCTGCTATTATTTCACTACTGCTACCGCTATAAACTATTGCTACTGATAAACTATGTCGAGCAAGTCTATTTCCAGGTGCAGCTGAACTGACAATTCATCTGTTAAGGCTTATAAATATTTTTTGGCTCCCCATGTGTCGAATCAATAAATTTGGGTTTTACTTCCCTCGAAGACTGTTGCGATCCCCTATACTTGTGGGTCATCAGAGCTCCCCAAGTTACGTGCACAAAGTAGGATTTGCATTTTAATATGGTGTGCACAACATGGAATACTCACTCCCTCCTAGATAATTTGAACACAAACAAGTGCAAGAGAGAAAAAATGGGAAAATAGTCAATACAACTTGCAATAAAAAAATGTTGAGCAACAATAGCAAGAAGCGACAAATAAAGAATTGCTCAACCGAAAGAGATGGGTGTGATATAGAAAGATATTTTAGTAGACTAATACAAGGATGAGTGAGCATCAACATAGTCTTTCAAAATATGAGGCACATAGTGCATATCATGTCTTTCACATACACACAACCCTACGAAGATAGCAAATAGGTCCACAAGCTTACTAAGATGCAAAAGTATACCAAATGAAAGGCAAAGCTTGTGGCTTTTAGAAACCACCAAAGAATCAAAAAGAAATAAAAGGTGGTCACTAAAGAATTGGAACACCAATTAAAGATGTAACTACTCTCATGTGTATAAGTTTCTAATAAGTAGACACCAATCATGAAGATATAAGTCCACAAAGAAATATGCACACACAAAATAGGTACAAAGTTAGAGAACATGATATCCAAGAGGAAGTCATAAATACACCAATAAGATCTTTGCTTAAAAGCATAGCACAAAGCTCAGTTTTATCTTAAAGGGATATAGATGAACTTCCAACACATACTCGTCATAGCATCAAAAATATTCACAAGGGATAAGGTGAAAAATGGGATGCTCCGAGAAAGATAACAAGTATCGCAAAAGGCAAATGATTTTGAAAAACATCAATATTGCGTAAGCGAGACATAGAGTAGAAAGTGCTAGATTAACATATTTGGGATTGGTGAATCATGAAAATGATTATATATATTCCCCTTGATATGTAATCATCCCGGCTTGCCCACATTTGCAATAAAGTTGTTTTACAAGAACCAAATGAATTGCAACAAAAGAGATTCATGCCAAGAAACAACCTACACAAGGTTGAAAGCTAGAAATGTATGCATGAGGTAGATACTTGTTACCGATGTAGCATTGGGTGATGTAGAAGATAAGTGTTCACGATCATCCAAGCTTGGCTCTAATAAGCACATGGTGATAACACATTCCTTGTAAATGAGACAAGCTTCCAATGCATCTCAAGTGTACCTAAAACAAATTCAAGTACAACATGGTATACCCAAACTCATTGGGTCCAAAGTAGTTAGAGCAAATACAATACATAGGGCAAACTCCACATAAATATGTGCATATTGACATGAAATTGAATTTCATGCACATCTTAGCCATTTAGGATTTGATGGAGTTTATCCTATATATTGGATCAACAAAAATAAGCATGTCATAAGATATACATATAATAAGTATGCATGCACACGACTTTCAAGAACCAAAAGAGATACAATTTGGACAAAACGCTAATTAAACCAAGAAATCACACACAAGTGTGACAAGAAAAAGAATTGTCCAAATTATATAAAAACCCAAATCAACACATGATTGAAGATACCACTTTAAAAAGATACCAAATGAAGAAAACTAATGTTCAAAAGCATATAGGATTGCTCCCCCAAGATTTCTGCATTATTTATGATCTTGCATTTGAATACAAAATGCACAAAAATGGGATCATTGCTTTTCCTAACTCAAGAAGGCACAAATTTTGAGTAGAGCAACAAGGATCCAAAGATACAAGGAAGACAAGAGGAGTTAGATCAAACCAAATCATTGGCAATAAAATTAAGGCAATTCAAAGCAAGAGTCAAAGTGAAGATGATCTACAAACTCCACCACAATTATGAATAGCACTTGTCATGGACAAGGAGTATAGAGGTATTTCTCGGTGGTATAGGAATGAAACACAAGACCAACTCCACAAGCAATAAGCATATGGCAAAGAATAAGATTTAAAAGCCATGCTTAGATAAGTAGATATTCTTGATAGCTTCAAATATTCACGCGATCATGCAAAGCAACTACAATGAGTAGCTTGAAGCAATTGGTTTCCCAAAAAGATATATGCAAAAATATTTGGGGAAAGCCGTACCAAGAACATCCTTCACAAACAAGATCCAAAAGAGTGAGAGACAAAAAGCATTTAAGCAAATATGGAACTTGTTTGAGCAACATGCCACATAGGAATAAGATAATGAAGAATATCAATTCTAGGTGGCAATGCCTCACATGTTCACATTTTCTAGGTTTGTAATATGCACAAAGCTTATTACTCCCCCATAATGTGATAATCCAAAATTTTCTTAACAAGAGGCAAACAAACCAACTAGAGATAATTAATGGACATTATAGAATTTGAATTTCTCATGAGCATGACATACCACATAGAGAATAGATAATATTGATATATCATCAATCAGTGATATTCCTCATGTACACACATTTTTAGGATTGTGAAGTGCACAAAGCACATCACTTTCCCAAAGTGGGATAGTACATTAATCTCTCAAACAGAGCCAACAAGATAGAATATCAAATAAAAGCAATAAAGCTCAAAACAAGTACATGGTGTGCAAACCAACATACACATACTTGATTTCTCAAGATAAGTAAGTAGAGAGCACAACACATACAAACACTAGCAAGGTACAAAACCAAACACATGCAAGGGTGCAAGCAACTTTTAATATATATATGATATAAGCACAAGTTACCGCAAGGAGGAACATTGGATATAAGATAGAACAATATAACCCAAATGACTTGGCTTGAGATAATATAATTGATGAAGGTCCCTTAATGCTTCATGATGTAGCCAAGTCTTCAATGCCCTCCAATAACACCTATTGATCAAGTTTTAACTTGTTGGTCCCCAACCAAGTTGGGTCCTAAGAGGTTAGTCACAATAGGTTTGGCAACCCAAATGGTTCTTTTCTTGACACCACTTTGAGTACCAACATATTTGGCAAACACATTGCCAACCTTATCCTTCCAAAGAGAATAAACATCATCAATTATAATGGGGTTGGATAAGGTACCATTTGTGCATGAAGAAGCAAAGTGACCCTTCTCACGGCATAGGTAGCAACATCGACTTTTTCCCTTCTTCTTAGTTGAGGTCTCAACTTGAGGAGGAGTAGCTTGATTCTTCTTGAGAAGTGGCCGTTCTTCAACTTGAGTTTGAGCTTGAGGCCTCTTCTCTTGTTGCTTCTCACCAAGGGACTTCTTCTTCAAAGGGCAAGATCTAACATAGTGCCTTTCAACTTTACACTTGAAGCAAATAATCTTGGCCGAATCTTTAACTTGTTCTTGGCCCTTTTTCTTCTTGTTATACTTGGACTTGTTCTTGATATTAGAGTTGAATCCAAGTCCACTCTTATCATTGGGGCGTCTTTAAACACTCAACATATTGTCAAGTGTAGAATCCACAACATGACGCTTTTCCAAGTCTTTCTTCAAAGAAGTGACTTGGGCCTTGAGCTCTTTTAACTCCTCTACATGGTTAGTATCAACAAAAACACTAGAGGAAGTAGAGGCTTCATTGTTAGAGCAACAAGGCATAGAAAGTAATTCATCACAAGATTTAGCAATAGTATGTGATGTAGAATTACTAAGACTAGCACATGGCAATATGGCATTTTTAGTAGAGATTGTGACTTTGTCCACATGAGGCTCACAAGATGTTACCTTTGTAGTGATAGCCTCATGAGCTAACTTTAGCCTTGCATGGGATGCTAGAAGATCCTTTTTTTATGCGCAAAAAAAGTAGGAAAAAATCCCTACTGCTTAATTTTCTCCTTTTTCCATTAAATAAAATATTTACAAGCAGAGTTCAGTGTTCAGCATAAATAATTACAAAGTATCAATCCACTAGGACATGCCTTCTTTGAGACTAGGCTTAGCTCTATGCATAGCTAGGTGAAATTTTTCTTTAAAAAATCTCAGGCACTCCGGCTGATGAGCAATGTCCCCTTCAAAGATGATTTTATTTCTGTGGTTCCAGATCGACCAGCATCCTAAAATGAGAATTTCCTTGTAACACATGGTTCTATATCTTGTTCTTCCATCAATTAACAGATCATATAGTTCCAGATCGTTATTCCATTCAATATTAAGAGACCACCAAAAAATCTGGCTAAAGTCACACCTAAAGAAGAGGTGCATCATATCCTCATTGGGGCAGTCCTCACAAAAGACACATTCTTTTGACTCCATATGAAATTTTTTTCCTTGTGAGCAATTCTCTAGTATTCAGTCTGTCTTGTAATAGTAGCCAGAAAAAGAATTTGTATTTTGGCAAAACACATGATTTCCAATTCCATTTGAAGGGCAGGGGAGCAGTGGGATTTGGTGAAAGCTCTTTATATATCCTGCTGCTAGAGAAACTTGTTTTGGTACCTAGGGGCTGCCAAGTGTCATTGGTCTCAATAATTCCTCTATTCTGGAAGATTGTCTCTAGTGAAATACATTCTTGTGCAGCTTCCGGGGATAGTGGCAAGTGAAATAGGCTGTATATAGAGTCACTGTTGTAGGATGCTAGAAGATCCTCATTAGAGCTAGAGAGCTTTTCATGACTTTCTTCCAATTTCCCATACTTGTTAGTTAGCAACTCAAGTTGAGCCCTTAGCTCAACATTCTCCTTCAAAATAGATGCTTCACGAGAAGTGGAGTTAGTAGCACAAGCATCGTTATCATTAGCGATGGAAGGAGACAACTTGGCAAGCTCGTCATTTTTAGATAGTTGAGTTTGGAGTTGATCATGAGACTTGCTAAGGAGAGAGTGTTCACTTTCTAAAGCCTTGTGAGCTTTGTCAAGTCTCTCTATGTCCTCAATTAGTTTAGCATTGCCAACACCAAATTCAACCTTTTCCGTTTTAAGCACTTTACATTTAGCACGAGCATGATCTCTTTCCTTAATGATTTTAGCAATAATTAGATCATTTGTTTCATCAAGAGATTCAAGTTTCTCCTCAAGAGACACTCGAAGCTCTTGCTCTTCATCAATGGCATTCACTAAGGATGCTTTTTCCATAGCATCTTCTCTCTCAATTTTACATTTCTCATCAAATTGAGTTTCCAAAAGCTCAATAGTAAGCTTGCGGTGAACAAAGGTACTCATGATTTCTAAGAAGTTATCACTAGCAATTTTATTCTTTGAAAGCGCATGAAGAACTATTTTACCCATCTCATGAATGGAAGCATCATTATCATTTTCTTCATCCTCATCATCATCATCATTATGAGATATATTGGGATTCGAAGTAGGAGATACCTTTGCATCCTTAGCCATAAGGCAAAAGTGAGAACCAGAAGGTGGCGATGAGGGAATACTTGAAGCTCCATGGAGGTCCATGTCTTGTTCCAACAAAGGTTGGGTCTCCTCTACATTGTTAGTCATACAAGTACTAGAGGATATGGAAGCATTATTTTCATGACAACAAGACATAGAGAGCATATCATCATGAGATTTAGTTAAGCAACTATTACATGATATGCAAGGACTATCAACTCTAGCATGTATGACATTTGGAGTGCTAGAAGAGTTTAAGTCCAAAGATAGAACATTGCAATGAGATAGAGATGAAGTATAGTCAATAGAATATTCACCATCAACAAAGCAATTTCTATCACCACTCACCATATCATTACCTTGTGACAAATCACATGTTGGTGAAGTGGAAGAAGTTGTGAACTCATCACGGCCGGAGGTGGAAGGAGAACAATCATCCTCAATAATGTTGGACACTTCATATATATCTTGAACCTTGGTCCAAAGCTCATGAGCGTTCCGAAAAGGTATGATTGAAGCAAGAATTACATCGCTCAAAACACATATAAGACCATTAGAAACAAGAGTATCGAGATGAGTGTTTTCCTCATCCTCTAAAGATAATTCTTGGGAATCCATTGGAGGAGAAAAACCCACATCTACAATCCTCTTAATATAATTTGGACCCATGTCCCTAAAAAGATTAAGCATGCGAATTTTCCAAACATCATAATTTATGCCATCGAATATGAAAGTGGGATCGTGCACTAATTCTCTAAACGACATCTTTACTCTCTAGGCGGTAAAGCCCAAAAAGAGAGCCGAGGCTCTGATACCAATTGAAAGGACAAGGATGTTGCCTAGAGGGGGGGGGGTGAATAGGCGATTAAAACTTTTCCGGTTTAGGCTTGATAATTGCGGAATAAAACTAGGTGTGTTTAAATTAACAAGCCAACAACCTAAATAAAGTAGGCTCACCTATGTGCACCAACAACTTATGCTAAGCAAGACAAGCAACAAGGTGATAGCAATAGAATACTTCAAGCACGAAGGCTATCACAATGTAAATTGCATAAGTAAAGAGCTCGGGTATAGAAATAACCGAGGTACGCGGAGACGATGATATATTCCCGAGTTCCTCCTTTTTAGGGGAGTACGTCTCGTTGGAGGGGTGTGAGTTTCAAACTCAAGACGCCACAAAAGGCCTCACCCTATTCTCCGATGAACCGCACCACAGAAGGTTTGGTTCACCTTCCACTATCGGAATCCTTCGAGGCGGAATCCGGAGCCTTTACAACAACAACCCGGGGCGCAACCCACAACTGGATTGGGGGCTCCCGGATGGCTACAAGTGACCACAAAAGGTCTCAACCACCACAATGGCGTCTAGGGTCCAAAGACCCAAGAGTAACAAGCTCACAAACTTTCAACTTCCACGAATCCTTGTGGAGAGCACAAACCGATGCACAAAGCAATGGCAAGAGCACAAACCGATGCACAAAGCAATGGCAAGAGCACAAGTGCTCAAATCCCTCACTCTCAAATCCCACCAAAAGCAACTAATGCTTATGGGGGGGGGGGGGAGAAGAGAGGAAGAACAAAGAAGAGAGCCACACAAGAACTCCAAGATCAATATCTACTAGGTTCCCCTCACTTAGAGGAGGAATGGATTGGTGGAAATGTAGATCTAGATCTCCTCTCACTTTTCACTCAAAGATATGCAAGAATCATGGGAGGGATTGAGAGGTAGGCAAGCTTTTCCAAAGGTCAACAATGAAGGAGAGAGAGGGGAAAAACGAGCTGTGAGAGATTGAGGGTCATTGGGGAAGAAGACCCCTTTAAATAGGTCCCTCTGAAATCTGACCGTTATGTGCAGTTTTCGTACCCAGCGGTACTACCTCTGTGGTAGCGGTACTACCACTGGGGCGGTACTACCTATGTGGTAGCGGTACTACCTCTGGGATCCTTTGAATAAATTCGAAGGGTCCTAGCGGTAGAACGTGGCTGCTACTACCGGGTACCGTAGGGACAACAGAGAGCCGAAACATGTCCAGCGGTACCTCCAGCGGTAGTACCTCTGTCTACATGCGTAGCAGTACTATTGAAAGGACAATGATGTCGCCTAGAGGGGGGGGGGTGAATAGGCGATTAAAACTTTTCCGGTTTAGGCTTGATAATTGCGGAATAAAACTAGGTGTTTAAATTAACAAGCCAACAACCTAAATATACTATGCTCACCTATGTACACCAACAACTTATGCTAAGCAAGACAAGCAACAAGGTGATAGCGATATAGAATACTTTAAGCACGAAGGCTATCACAATGTAAAGTGCATAAGTAAAGAGCTCGGGTATAGAGATATCCGAGGCACGCGGAGACGATGATGTATTCCCGAGTTCCTCCTTTTCAGGGGAGTACGTCTCGTTAGAGAGGTGTGAGCCAACACAATGACTCAACAGCCACAAAGGCTTCACCTTCTTCTCCGATGAACCGCACCACAAAAGGTTTGGTTCACCTTCCACTATCAGAATCCTTCTAGTCGGAAACCGGAGCCTTTACAACAACGATCCGGGGCACACACTCACAACCGAATTGGGGGATCCCGAACAGCTACAAGTGACCACACAAGATCTCAACCACCACAAAGGCGTCTAGGGTCCAAAGACCCAAGAGTAACAAGTTCACAAGCTTTTAACTTCCACGAATCCTCGTGGAGAGCACAAAGCGATGCACAAAGCAATGGCAAGAGCACAAATGCTCAAATCCTTCACTCTCAAATCCCACCAAAAGCAACTAATGCTTATGGGGGGAGAAGAGAGGAAGAACAAAAAAGAACTCAACAAATGGAACTTCAAGAACTAGATCGAAAGGGTTCCCCTCACTTAGAGGAGAGATGGATTTGTGGAAATGTAGATCTAGATCTCCTCTCTCTTTTCCCTCAAAGATATGCAAGAATCATGGAAGGAATTGAGAGAGAGGCAAGCTTTGCAAGGTCAACAATGGTGGAGAAGAGAGATAAAATCGTGCTGGGCAAAGCTAGCTGGCTGGAGGTAGGTGGAGGGGTATTTATACCCCTCCCAGAAAAAATAGCCGTTGCAGGAAACTTACACCGGAGACTCCGGACCCCGAGGGGTGGAGACTCCGGCCCCAACCGGAGACTCCGAGGTCACTCCGGACCAACTCCGGACCGAAGGCAGAGAGCGCCGACTTGTGGAGCTCTTCGCTCCAAAACTTGATGGGCCGGAGACTCCGGCCCCTGAGCACCCCTGAGGCCGGAGACTCCGGACTAGGCAAAACAACAGCAAAATAGCAAAACCTGAAATGCAATAACTTTCTCGTTCGAACCCCAAATCAGGTGAAACCAATTTTGTTGGAAAGGTAACGACAAGAGCTTTCCTACACGAAAACCATAAATAGAGTTAAGTTGACACACATGGGAAGGTGTGAAACTTTCCTCACGGATAAACCAATAATATTTCCAACACGAAAACGCAACACGTTTTCCCAACAAAAACCATTTTCGAAGAACTTGGGGTTGTCATGAAGATCACGACAAGCACTAAAACCCAACTAGGAGAAAAACCAAATAAGAACCAAGAAAGATGATGATGCCAAGAATGCAAAGGTTTGATCTCTCCACAAAGATGCGATCAAGTTACTCACTTGAGAGCCCCTCTTGATAGTACGCCGTCTATCCTACAACCCGGTCTCCCATCAACAACATGAGACCGGTAAAATAGAAACTCTATCAAGATCATACCTTTGCCTTGCGCATTCCACTTGAGCTAGATGATGACGATCTTGATCTCTTCAAGTGGACCACCTTTCTTGATTGCGCTTTGCTTAGTGAAGACTCACATATCGTTCCCCCATACACCAATATGGGAGAGCCTCTATAAGGCACATCTTCACTTGACCAATATCTCCAAAAGGGTGACAAGCTTCAAGCATAGGATTTCTTCGAGATGCTTCTCTTGAACTTGCACTTCAACTTCTTCTCTTAATATATATGATGACTTGGATATTGCTTTGGTCATCACTTTATCTTTTTCTTTCAAACTTGATATCAACACATGGTGTTCAAGCATTGCCAATGGACAAGCCCTACAAGGATCGCTCAATGCAACCATTAGTCCATAGAGATGGTCATTAATTACCAAAACCATACATGAGGGCTCATGCACTTTTAACTACCTCCGCACTAGCGGTACTACCTCTAGACCAGATCCTGCCTGGTACAAGAACTGCAATAACTTTTTTATCCGAACTCCGTTTTCGATGATCTTGGGCTCGTTGGAATCGCAACGAAGAGCTCTACAAGACCATGCAGAGAAACATCATAGTCCATCATGTGAGGAGGAAACCACAAGAGGAGAGTTTGACCTCTCTTAGAAAAGACAAACCGGTAAAACCTCCAATATCAAAAACGCAACAAGATATTCATATGAAATCCGTTTTTGATGAACTAGAGCTTGGTATAGAGATGAACACAAGCTCTATATCCTCACATGGATAAAAGCCAAATAAGAACCAAGACAGATGATATGCCAAGTATGCAAAGGTTTGAGCTCTCCACAAAGATGCGATCAAGTTACTCACTTGAGAGGCTGAGAGCCCCTCTTGATAGTACGCCGTCTATCCTATAACCCGGTCTCGCACTAACACCATGAGACCGGTAAAATAGAAACCCTATCAAGATCATACCTTTGCCTTACGCATTCCACTCGAGCTAGATGATGACGATCTTGACTCTCTCAAGTTGGAACACCTTTCTTGATCGTGTGTTGTTAGCACATGCTTGATGAAGACTTCTCCAAATACTCCCCCATACACCATTATGGGAGAGCCTCGCTAAGCTCCGTCTTCATGTATCCATTGCAAGCTTCAATCAAATGATATCTTCTGAGATGAATCATATTGAACTTGCACTTCATAATCTTCTCTCTCTTCACAAAGATGATGTCTTGAATCCTTCAATGCATACTTCCAATATGCTCAACTCTAGATGACCATTCTTTATATAAACCATTGGATAGAACCTTGGTCATCACTTTATCTTCTTGAGTCCAACATATGAACTCCAATCTTTTCTCATGGACAAGATCTATAAGGATATCTCAATGGAAACATTAGTTCATAAGGATTGTCATCAATTACCAAAACCACACATGGGGGCACCATGCACTTTCAGCACTTCATGGTGAAAGATGGTATAGTACTTGGTGATAAAGTGTATGGTAAGAGAATAGATGTAAAAAAGTCAACACTGAGGCTATTGAGAAGCTACTTCACCCTAGAGTGTGAAAGGAATAAGAAGTTTTCTCGCACACTCATGTTTTTATAGGCGCTTCATCTATCAAAGATTTTCTAAATTGTATAAACCATTGAATAACTGTTGCAAAAATTTGTTCCAATTTTCACTTTGATGATGAATGCACTGCTTCCTGTAAGCTTTAAAAAAGGCCTTGATTAATGCACTAGTTAGAAAGACACAAAAGTGGGATAAACCCTTTGGCATCGCGTGCACCGCTGGTGATTATGTTGTAGGTGACACACTGGGCAACATGATGGTGATAACTTCAACATCATTCATTATGTTAGTCACACTCTCAACGAGGCTCACTAAAATATCTTATGGCAAAAAAAGGAACTATTTGTTGTTGTTTTCATTTTTGATAAATTTAGAACATATATGACTGAATCTAAAGTGAAAGTTTATACTGATCATCAGGTCTGGAAGAAAGATCTAAAGTCTAGATTAAACCAGTGGCTTTTTCTATTGCAAGAATTTGAACAACGAATTGCTCGAAAGGAGCTACGTGGATCAACTAGAAGAAACTCATGTTGAAAAATGAATACTATCAGCCAAAATCTTAGTACCATGAACATTTGCATCCTCAAGGTACCATAATGCCCAAACTCGATGGAGAAATGTTTTGTCAGATTTACATAATATGCCTACATAAAGCTCGATATCATCCTCAAAAGATCACTCTAGTCGATTCACCATCACCTCCAGCTTCTGCAGTGCCATGCCAGTATCGAGCCCCATTGTACGGTCACACCAGCAACTAAGTCAGAAATTATCGAGAAATTTGAAGTTAACACCAGTCTCCGTGGAACTTATCGCACAAAACACAAAAAATAAAATCTCTTTTGCAGCAAACCCTACATTTTGTCTTATTAGTTGCATCTAGCCCAAAGAAATCGGTCAATCATGATTTGTGTTAATTATTTGCAGCTAACACCAGTCTTTGTGGTAGTTGTTGCATCAAACATGTAAAAAAGCCTCTTTTGCAGCAGGCCACATTTTTTTGTTAGTTACTTGCACCTCACGCAAATGTTTTTTTTTGTGCTGACAAGATCTACACACGTGGAGCCTTATTTTTTTGGACGTTTGCTCGTCCACTTCCTGTCCACACTCCATATATCATAAACGAAGATACTTTCTTCATTGGTTGCTATATGACGGTACAACAGAAGCTCATGTTTGGCGTGGCGCTGCTGTATCTCCAAAACGTTTATGTGTTTTGTGCACAAGTGCGACAAAATGTGGTGTTTGCTGCAATTTTCTCAAAATTATATTCTAGCCTTGTTAGCTTCAAATAGTTAATCTGAAATTAGGATTTACCGGTTTTATTTATGTTAGATGAAAAAATAATTATGTTTTGGTTAGAATGTTTTTCCGTATTTTGTACAAAAGTGCCACGAAGTGGCGAAATCTGTTTTAGATGCACCCACTTTACAAAAACGGCATTTTAAAATGTCAATTTTTCTAAAAAAGTCGGGTGTACATACAAATATTTATATTTGCACACAAAGTTTTGCGAAAAAATATTTTTTGTGGCCGTGTAAAAGATAAGTGCCGAAGTTCCAAAATCATTTTTCACACGACATTTTTTTTTGTCTTGTTTATACATGGCACAAAATATAAGTTTTTCACAACTTTTTTGGTGCAGACATAGAATATCCAGATGAATATCCTAAATTTTTGTTTGAATTTTGTTGACATTTTGAACATTTGAAATGCATTTTTTTAATAACAGGAGCATCTTTAGAGCTACTAGCTAAATGCCCGTGCGTTGCTACGGAGCATACGGATAAAATGATTTTGAATAACGCATTCATTTGGAACGAAATATTTGGTGGATGATTCATCAACATGACACCCATTTATCTGTTTGAACTCAAGTAAATCTTTGCCCTAGATGTTCCAATAACCTCCAACGACAAATCAGAGACAAATTAGAGTTGAATACCCCTGCGTTACTTGTTGATGAAAACAATAGTAGTTCATATTCAAAAATATGGTCAAATATGATGGGTTATATGGGATCAAATATAATATCTGCCATTATTTACCTTGCCATGGATTGGGCGTCTTTTAAACTCTAGCAAATATATGAAACGTTTCAGATGTCTAATATATAAATGAAATGATTCTTCCCTGCGACAAGAGATAGTTGGTGTAAGAAATGCTTTTTAAAGATGAAATATCCATGTAGTGCAATAACAGTTTCTATCTCTACTTATTCTTTCATGGCAACAAATATGATGCTTTTTTTCGAACACAAAATATGTAAAAATGAACATGTATATAGCTTATAAAAAAAACCTTAACACAAAGACCTGATAGACAAGGCTCTTATATATTTTCTCATTTCACTGAGCTCTGCACATTAATCTATAGTGTGTTAGTGCAGTACACTGTACAAATTTAACTTAACAAATTATTTTTCCAATCCTACACCCCCGGTCACTTGCTTGAACATGAGCTTTCTCCTATATCTTGCTTCCCCACCGTTCCAAGCTGCCGGCTCCTACCTCGAAGGAATCCTTTATTAGAGCAACTTCCAGCTCTCTGTTTATGTGGCCTTCTGCTTCAACGGTAACATATTTATGTGCGTAGTCGCAGTAGATAACTAACTGAAAACAACACTCTAATCATGACAAAATGCAAGGATTTCAGTATCTAAAATTAGAAGGACACAAAATAGGCAGCTAGTCGTCTCCTCTCTAAACTATAATGGAATATGACCCCGTTTGACAAATGTAGTACTAAATAGTGGGATCAAAATTAATTAATATGTAAAAGCATGAGTAAGCAGAAATGCTTCATTAGCTAATCCATTAATTCCTTCCCCTAAAACAGAGCAAGATTTGACATTCTGGCCATCAGATATTCCCTCTACAATGATAAAAAACAATACTCTAATAGTAAATGTATAACAATGATTTTGTGGCAGAAACTGAGGCATGCAACCCAAGCTCGAAAAAAGAACTTTCAACTAAATAGTAAATGTATAACAATACTCTATATCACCCAATGTTTCCCCGCCGTCCTGAGCCACACAAAAAAGATACAAAGTTAACGCCGCTTATATGAACTATTAGCCATCATTTTCTGACTATGCCATATGGCAACATTTACACAAATAATTGGAGTGTAATAATACATATACGCACATCTGGACAGTAAGCATTATAAATACCCTTGTATTTTTTCTTTTTGAATGTCAAATCCAAGGTCAAACTTAGTTTTCGGAGGCACTATGAGGTGACTTGTATCCCTTTATTGCCCCCTGCCACAAAATATGTAGAAATGAGCACATGGAAATAAGATATAATTTATACAAAAACCCATAGGAAAATGAGGTAAAGAATATCGGAAACCAAGCTTAAGCAAGATAACGTATGTTCCTAGCAGAATTATTTCAGAGCTCTCCTCTATTGACTCAAACAAGGCAAGTGAATTTAGTGCCCAATTCCATGAAATAGGTTCAAATGATGTTCATCTTCCTCCTAGAGGTTACGAAAAAATGTAATAATGCATACACATGGTTAATCAACTTACGCGTGCGGGCACAATCAAAAAGATAGGTAGAGAAGATAATGCTCAAATCAAACAAACCTCACTGGGTGTCATGGGCTGCAGAAACAGTGGAAATCGAGAACAAAGCAGCTAGGTAAGCAACCTCCTTCTTCTGAGATCCGGCACCAGCAAGCTCATCCACGCTGTATTTTTCACGCAAGTAACAACGAAAGGACACAGTAGACAGAAGGGAGCCGAAAACAACTGAGAGTTAGTGCCAAGACATTGTTCATTAGCAGGTAAAAAACATCATTTGCAATAATATACAAACCCTTAATTTTATGTGGCCGGATGATACAAACTGCAGGCATAGATATGTGTTTCTTTTTCATCAGCTTCCTAGCTAACAGGAAAATCCCCATAACCAGAAACAAGGTTCAAAGTTGTCTCTTGGTGGAGTACTACACATATACAAGCTTTTGAAAAGCCTTCAACATGGTTTAAAAGTCTGTACAGAAATAAATACAAGACACAACCTAGTAAAACAGAGAATAGCATATAGAAAAGAACATCAATTTTGTAATTGCGCGTAAGCTGAACATGAAAATTTATGAAAAAATATATATTGGCAATAGAATAAGACCGAGATTGTAACCTTTAGATGCTGGCAATATGCAGTGCAAGCATCTCAAAGTTACCTATACAGACATAACAGGGAGAACCAAGAAAGTGCCCTAGAAAAACATGATTACTAACGCCCCTAAGATGCAACCTTTTTCACACAAAAGGAGCACACATATCTGACAACCTTTTCCTAATCAAAGGAGCTAACAGATCTGATGGGAAACATGAGCGCGTGTCTTACCTGAAGAGTGAAGAGCATTCCGATGAAGACCACGAGGGAGGTGACCCTGGGGACGTCCTCGGGCATGAACCGCGTGAGCGAGCCAGGGGCGCGCGCGGTGGCTTGCAGGTTTCAGTTGCTGCTGGACATCCTCCACCCGACCATGGCCGGAGCCGGGGACGACGTTGGCGTACTCGACCTAGATGGTCCAGTCGGCGGAGGTCTTCCAGACGAGAGACCCGACAGCGAGCGTAGGTGGGGATGGGGAGGAGAGGCCGCGAGGCGGGGCCTGGAGAAGGCGCTGGACTTGGCTCGAACTGGTCGAGCCTGTGCGAGGGCGGGTGGCCGCCGCGCGGGGTTCCGATCTCCTGGTGGCGGTGGTGAAGACGGCTGCGGCTGGTGGCGTCGAGGATGGGGAGGTAGGATTGGGGAGGTGTCGGGGGAGTTGGGCCGGCATATGTCCACGTTAGATGGGCCTTAGCGTGACGAAGCAATCGGCACAAATCGATCGGCAGAAATCGGGAGGTAGAATTTTCTGCCGGGTTACACCATCACCAACTCCCATTTAATCTATACCAATATAAAAAGACAGAGAGGGGGCAGATCCATAAAATCGCGACCGTACAACCTTACAATCAACGCACAAGATTAGTCCTGTCTTAAGCGGTAAAACAGTGTCCGTCGGAGGGATTCCGCACCATCCACGAACTGACCACGATCGCACCTCACCCCGGAGCCCTTTTTTTCCGGATCGCAGTCATGCTCTCCACGCCGCCTCCCTGACACATCGCCTCCGCGGCGAGTCTGCCCACCGCCGAGCTTTCCCGGCGCTTCCGCGAGAGCCTCCTACCGCCGCCCCGCGCGAACCTCCCCGCTGCTTCCGTCTTGCACGCGAGCCCGCCTACGCTGCACCCGCCGACACTTATGAAGGGGGATCGGGAGGAGAACCAGGAGACGCCCCGGCGGCACGCTCGCTACCGGTCATGCACGAGGAGGCGGCAGCGAGAAACCGTCCAGCAGTTCTTAAAGGCGCGTCGCGCCGTTTCTTTGGTTGTTCCTTGACGAAGATGGTCGGCACACCCTCCTGCCTTCTCCACTCTCTCAGGCTGCAGCGGCAGAAAAAAAGGCTCCGCCCGGCTGTGGTCACCGGAGGCGCACTCCCACAGGCTTGCCTTCTCCTTCTGCTCTCGGCTGCAAGACGGCCATGGGTCATGGTGGTCAGGGACGCGCACCTTGGCCGTGGACTACATCCAGTGCACCGCAATCCATACTCCATAGGACGCCCTTGCTGGTGACTTGAGATAGGCCACTGCTAACTTTATGCTCCATAACAGGTCACAAAGAGGTACAATATTCGAGCCATTTGATCCTCTGTTTGTTTTGAACTATAGTGGCAGTAGCATGATTATTGATATTAATGTCAATCATGTGCAGCTTGATTGTTGATTCTCGGATGTATTTGATTGACATTTGGTTACTGAATGATGATCACTAAAATGGATGCATAGTTAGTAGTCTTGAAGCTTGTTAAAGATCAACAATACGAGAAGGTGGTGATAGCATCAGATCGATTGTCTGAACTTGGGTACAGAAACTCATCTAATCATGCATAGCCATATCTGTGGCAGGAGCCGTTCAAACACATCGAGTCGAGGTCAGCTAGCTTTTAGTTTATTTCTTTGTCTTTGTTAGTCGATGGTGCATCCTATGACCTCGATACTATCAGTATATCATCTTCTAGATTGATGTGTTTCAATTCTTCGTTGATGCCTTTCGCATGAACAAATACATGTTCAGGTGATCACTCTTGTGGAATGATCATCACAGCCAGCACTCGGAGTTTGTAGGCATTGATCTATGCCAATGCCAGATACTGCTCTTTGGGCGGGCCAATTCACCAAAACGCTGTAATGTATTTATGATTATTGCTAGATAAATGTGGTACTGGATTGCCACGAGAATGACTAAGGTACTATGCTCTCTTGGCGTTCTTTACTAAAAAGATGTAATGTATTTATGATTATTTTATATTAACCAAAACGCTGAGACGATGTATATTTATGTATATCCTCCAAGGCTATCCTCATAGTTACTAAAACACAGCCACGAGAATGATTATTTATGTATATCCTCCAAGGTTCTGCTCATCTTCGTGATTCAAACTTAAGCAGATTCGAGCTGAGACGATGCCTATTATTTTCTGAATTCTGATGTATGTGAACTGTCAGGTCTATGTCTTATCGGCATGATGCATCTCTGCAGCGATACAATATTCACATAGCGTTGATGTGCTTTGGCACAATTGATTTTAACAGCAAGTGAGTTCACAGCCTCAAGAGTTGTTTTTGTCTTGTACATTCAGATTATGTGTATATGTACATCATTCAGGTATCAGTGAATATCGCTGATAGAATTGCTTCAGAGGTTCAGTATTGTAATTCTTACTCTTCAATCCATGAATTAGTGCTACTAACGGGATATACTAACACGGGTTCTATCAAATCTCGAGGACAACAATAAATTTCTGAACTCAAGGTGGAATTTGGGAAAAAAGAAGACAGAGTTTTGGGATAATAGCAAATGTCATGTGAAGATGAACACATGTGTGCTACCAGACCTGATGTTTTAACTATGTGCATGTCTGCAAAATTTAGATGTTCAGCGTGATCATTGGAAAACAAATATCTCTTAAAAGAATCAGGTCCATGCAAATTATTTTCAAGGGAAATAAGACATAGATTTTTTAAATCAAAATTTTCAAGATATGGCTTTAATTTGGTGGTGATGCTAGCCGGAGACCATATACTTCTCTGTCATGTCCTAAAAATAAATCTTAGGTAATAACTGGTTGTCCGCAATTGGTCACATGGTACAGGTTTTCATCACTAGCAGTATTATTAAAATCGTAAGTAATGTATTGCTAGGGACTTGCCTTATTTTTTCCTTTTATAACTAAACTAATGCTTGTGATTTAGACTATTTTTCTCAATTGACGCTAGAGATGTTCAAAAAAGAGTGATGTTCTTTTATCTCATATATCTCAATCGTAGTATAATTGTGAAGTAGCTATTTGATAGACACTTATGTTGATGCTTCAGCATTAGCAACAATTTTTCTGCGGGCATTTACCATGAAAGAATAACCTACAACTTTTGCTTGAATTCAGAGTACTTCCTCTCTTCTCAGGGCTCATTTGGTTGCAGGGGGAGAAAGACCCAGGGAAAATAATCCCGGCCGGGAATCTGAAGAAACATGTGTAAAAGCCCGGGATTTTATTCCCGACCTCCGGACTAGGGGAAAATTCTCCCCGGGAAAAGGCCGGGATCCCCCCGGGATTGCAGTTACCAAATAAGCCCTCAGAGTGCCAAGCAAGAGTAATTTTTATTTCTGGCGTCAACTAGAAACGACATGCAAAAATCTTCAAATCTGCTTTGTTTTGGCAACAGTTGTTCTGCAGGCATTTAGCATGGAAGGATGATCGTCAATTTTTCTTGTAGTGGGAATACTTTCTGTGCTATGAGAGCATCAAGCAAGAGTTCTTATTTCGGACATCAACTAGGATTTACATGCACGAATCTTTAAACCTGCTATGATCTTTTCATGTTATAGGGATACAAGTGATTTACCACTTCGATATTCAACTAGAGTGTAATTAATTCGAACTGACATTCTGCCCTGTAAACAAGATATACTCACTTGCATTCTGTGAAAACAATGGAAGAGTGGCGGTGTCCTTATTGATCCGGAAATTAATCTTTTGCAACTTACGGAGGTTGTTGTAAACTTAGGGGCTAGCTCATATTATCTTAAATTCTGAATACATGTTGTTATATATGCACTTAATTGGGGCATTGCATCGTGCATGTGCACGTGCTTGATTACTAGTAGTAAAGAAAACATTGTGTGATGTGTCCGACGAAGTGTTGCGTTTGCTGCCTCCTTCAGCCCAGCAAGCCAGGCCAGCTCGTGTGTTCTCACGCCCTTGCTAACTCGCAGGCTGCGCCTGGATCGGAACCAGGAGCCAAACCCTAACTCCCACGTCCCAAACCCGAGCCAGAGAGGCGGTGGCCGGCGGGTGGCGATACGTCTCGGCTGCGCGGCGGAAGGCAGCAGCACGACTGCAGTGAACCAGGCGGCGCGCGCAGCAGGTAATCTCCATCCTCTTTCCTTTCCGATTCAAGATTTTAGGAATCGGTATCTACTGGTCTTGTGATCTTCGGCACCTGCTAATTCTTGATCGGAGAACGTCTGAGAAAGTGGATGTGGAGGAATTCGTGGCAGCTCGCGGCGAGACAATGCCATCTCTGATCTCTGGTGGCAGAAAGTGCCACACGAGGGCAGCCACTTGTGGGCTTGTGGCTAGCCCAATCTTAAGGCGGCGGTGCATTCTGAGGGACGGCGGCGCGGTTAGCTTCGTTCCCCCGTCAATCCTCTGGCCGCTCACTCTCCTCCATCCCGGACTATCCCGGTGGCCTACCAGGTGGTTGTGGGTATCCCCATGACCCCATCCCACCCACCCCTGCCCTTGAACCAAACACACCCTTAATGTTAACCTACTCACCAGTAGTCTTGCATTTTTGCCACCCTGGTGTGAGATTGCTTGAATTAGGCTGATCCACACATTATGCTTACAAGGTGATTAAGATCTGAATTATAGAGCATGATTTAAGTGAGAAGGGTAAGCTTGCTAGTATATCGTGTGTTGTGGGAGCTTCCACGGCTATTATAGCTGTAATAGTTTCTGTGAATCCATGCGTGCAGGAGTTTTGCCCATAACAGATGTATTCATGTGCCTGCTTGTGTGCCGTCTCTCTTTTATGCAAAGCATGTATTATAAGTTGGCATGAATACACATTGTGTGTAAATTGTCCGTCAATCAGGAGACATAGACTAACGATGCTCATGTGTCAAACTTGGTGCCATTTGCTTTTGCTTTTGTATAAGTTCCAGTGAAGTATGTATTGTTCCCCTGGAATTACTAGTGGAATAGAGTTGCTAGTGCCCATTCCAGGCTATGGCTATCTTGATTGGTTAATTAGTGGCAGATTTGCTTATGCGTGACAGGACTGGTTAGGCCCAGAAATTCTAATTATCATGTGAATTCTTTTCCATGGGCTGTGGTAGCATGTTATCTGCTGGAGCAAGATTTTCGTGTGCAGAAAAAGTTAAAGGTTTCATGTCACAGTTACCAACACCTGAGAATTGCTCACTGGAGCATATGGAGAGGTCATGGTGCATTCGCTAGCTCAGAAACCTGTATGAATTTATGAACATTGCTCATCCATGTTCTGGGTATTTCTTTTTATCCTCCTTGAGTCTTGAACAACAAATGGTGTCAAATATGTCTGGTTGTTAAACAGGGTTGCTATTTCATCATAACGACCTCGAATATAACCTTAGAAGATGCTTTTGTTACAAGTTTACTTATAATTATTTTGTGTAAGCAGAACAGCAGAAGTAGTTCTTTCCAATGGATGAAATAGCCCAAACTACTAGTTGCTGTCTTTGCAGTTGAGCCAGGTCGGTAGTTTCTGTAGCAACCTGGGCAGCGTGGTGTATGGAATCTATAAATTTTATGATCGGATAATTTACATTTCCTGTGCAAATATCAACTTTCTGTCGCGACTGACAATTCTGCAAAATACTCCATAGGGTCTTTGCTTCAACACTCATGCCAACTTTTTTTCACAAGATTACTAGCTGTTTGTATGCTTCAGCGATATCTTTGCCTTTGAATGCTCTATGTCAATGTTTTTTGCTACATCAGCATATTTCTTTTGAGTGTTGAGTCATAGTGACTATTGACATCTGTGTGTTAGGACTGTTTCCTGTTTTCTCGCTTTCTGAACAATTATCTTCTGACAATTTTCACCCTGTAAGTTATCTGTATATGCCTCTGATACTGCAATGAAATTTTACCTTGTGGATTCTTATAAGAAGGTTCATTTTCTCTTTGCAGATTTCTTTCTTTGTGATATCTTTCTTTGGTTAGCTGTGTCACAACGAAAATGGCAAGCAGAGCAGGTGGGGATGGCAAAGAACCCATAAATGAGCAAGTAGTCGCAAATATGTATGGCAACATGCGCACTGAAATGAATCAACTCTACACAAAGATCACGGAGCTGGAAATGGAAGTGAGCGAGCACTCTCTTGTGATTGGAGCAATCGAGCCTCTGGACCCCACAAGGCGTTGCTACAGAATGATTGGTGGAGTCTTGGTGGAGAGGACCATCAAGGAAGTCTTGCCCGCCGTGCACCGCAACAAGGAGGGCCTTGAAGAGGTCGTTGCTCGCATGAAGGAAGCGCTGGAGAATAAGAAGAAGGAGATCACCGAGTTCGAGCTCAAGTACAAGATCAGGATCCGGAAGGGGGACAGTAATTCTGAGGAAGATGTCAGCATGAAGGAAGCCTCTGCACAGGGTGTTCTTGTTGGCCCTGCAGGCCAGTAGTGGCAGAACAGTGAGGCCTGCATAGTTTTTATTATCGAAGTCAGATTGCTCTTTGCCGGATGTCTACCAGTGTGGTGATTGTGTGTTTCCGGGTGTGGTTTTCACGCTACACCGTATGCAGCACTACTGTGTGTAAAACTAGATATTATGCTAGATCAGAACTTTGTTGGTAACTGCAAATTTTACGAAGATTGCGGCATGACTTGCTTATCTTTTGTCATCCTCGTGGAAATTTTGTTTATTGATGACATGTTTCGACAATTCAATTCAAGGTGAATTCCATAGAAATTTTGCCACCCGAAATGCTGCAACGTGTTATGATGTCAAAATTCGTTGAGAGATATATTATGAATTTTCCAGATCAAAGTTGTTTTTTCCATGATCCGAAGGAGAACTAGTATTAACCGTACGATCTATTTTTAGATCATAAACGTACGATCTTGGCGTCTCCGGCTCCTCAGAGCCACTCTGGACGCTCGCCCCGCACAGACACGCAGGGAGACGAGCAGAAGAAACCCTAGAGAAACCCCAGCCACCAGATCAAGATGGCCTCCGCCGGCGGCGACACCAAGGGGAGGAAGCGCAAGTTCCTCCCCCACGGCAAGCCGGTGCGGAAGGGCGCGTACCCGCTGCGCCCCGGCGTCCAGGGCTTCTTCATCACCTGCGACGGCGGCCGCGAGCAACAGGCCACCCGCGAGGCAATCTCCCTGCTGGACACCGTAAGGCACCGCCTTCCCACTTGCCTGCAACTATGTGGTCTTCCCTCTTGCCTGCCTGACCGTACCGCGCACCAGCGTCCTGTTGACTGGTCGGAGCAGCACCAGCTGCTGCTTAATCCAGCGATTCACTTCTTATTAGCACGTGATACTGAGGTGCGTTTCGCTTCAGGTTCGGTGATAGCGCTATGTGTGTTCAGTGTAGTGACTTGTTACTGTGACGGGGCAGTTTACATGTGTCTATGATTCATATTTCATAAGGCACCTTTCAACTCACTGGTCAAATTTGACTACTGATTTAAAAGGCATAAAATGACCGTAGCTCGATGAATTATTGCTTCTAAGATAGTTCTGTTCGAAATCTTACTGTCTAGAGTATGTGCAGTTCTTATTGCACATTTGATAAACAATGCTAGTGGTTAGCTCATGTAGTAACCATAAGTTGTACGATGTGGCTTTCCTTTGTGTTCTGGCAAGAGCTGTATATTTCGTTGCTACTTTGCTAGTTGCCCGGTTGCTTTCTTGGCAAAATATGCTTTTGGCTAGGAATAGTCGCTGATATGCAATACTCCATTGTTGAATGTGCAGTTCTACGAAGACCTGGTCGACGGGAAAGGATTTGATCAGAAGCCCAAGATCATCCCTGACAAACCGTTGAACAAGAAAATAAAGTTTGACGACTCTGATTCCTCTGATGACGAGGATACAGATCATTCAGTGGAGGAGGCTAACAATGGAAATGGTGCAGCAAAATGTGAAGCCAAGCCATCTGAGCAGCAACAAGAGGTACTTGGTACCTCAGAAGTTGCCAGCAAGGGCAATGAAGAACAAGTGGAAACTGCTGATGGATCAGCACCAAAGAAGCAACGGGTAGAAGATTCTCTGGTTTCTGAACAAACAGAGCCAAAAGAGCCCACTGATAAACCAACTGAAGCCACTGATAAACCAAAAGAGTCCACTGATAAGCCAACAGAGACTAGTGACATTCCAAAAGAGTCCACTGATAAACCACCAGAGACTAGTGACATACGAAAAGAGTCCACTGATAAACCACCAGAGACCAGTGATAAACCAAAAGAGTCTACCGGTAAACCAAAAGCGTCCAAGGACACACCTATTGATGATTTAATTGATCAGGACCTGAAACAGCTGGGAGACAGGAAAAAGGTTTGTTTGCTTTCTGAACTTAATTACAGTTTAAGATATGAAGAAGGTGCTCTTTTCCTTTAAGAGAGTAGTCCATATAAATTTATTCAGATGTGCTAAAACATGTATTCTTGTGGCAGTTTACTCATTCATAAATATTTATAATCATTTTTAAGATGGAAGCATGCTATTCTTATTCGTAGGTTCTAGCAGTTTTGCTGGACCTCTGTTCAAAATATAAGGCGCATTTTCACTGTCCAAATTCTTGCTTTTGAGCAGCAATTAGTGCAATAGTATGTACTATGTAGTTTATGTCATGCAAAATAGATACCATTAGATTCGTTTTTATAGGGACTAATCTTATGGGTTTGTAACCATTGACTAGATATTGTATGAGAAATTTACAGAAAAAGCACAAATATGGACAGTCATAATACGCTTTATATTTTGGAACAGAAGCGGGGATGCTCATAAATCCTTTCCTTCACATCCTTTTCCTCTTATCATATGCATGGTGCAGATTGAATTAAATTATAGACAGTGAAATGTTCTTGTGCTTAATATATGGAATACACCGTTTTATCACACAAAGCCCTTAATGGAAATCATCTTGTTGTAGATAGAAAGTATTCAGTATTTTAGTCCATAGGTAACTAGCTTCAGAGGTTAACTGTTAGTATTTAACTATTTATTCATTGATATTGTTATTTAACTATTTATTCATTGATACTTGTTTTATTCTTGTTACCACATCCCATCTCTGTGTAGTTGTGTATAATTAATTGTTTAAGTACACTTCACAATTAATTTTGGCAGGAAAAACTCATTTGGTGACTGAGTTATATATTGTGCCTCTCATTTTAGCAACTGTTTTGATAACTTCACAATCAGAATCTTGCACAACATTCCTTAATATGAGAAAATGATGTAACCGTACTGGTCCCATTATATTTTGTCTTTGCCTCACTATGAAACCATTGTACTTGAAACAGAGGCTTTTTGCAAGCGTCGATTCAGGTTGCAATGGTTGCATCTTCATTCAAATGCACAAAAGAGACGGAGACCCTGGTCCAGTTGAGATTGTACAAAACATGATGTCTTCGGCTGCTTCAACTCGTAAACATATGTCCAGGTTCATATTTGATGTTATTGGAATTTGTCTTTCCTTAATCTCACTAAGTCTCGTATTTCAAGATATAATTTCTTATGTGGTGTACAGTTATTTTCTTGCTTATAGACCTCATCTTGATTGTACTCTAGGTTTATTCTGAGGGTTTGCCCTGCTGAAGTGGTATGTTATTCTTCAGAAGAGGAAATAACAAGAGCCATAAGTCCACTTGTTGAAAAGTATTTCCCCAAAGAATCTCCTTCGGGACACAAGGTAACCTGCTACTTTATTGTTGTATGGTCTAGTAAAAGAGCATAGGGCAAAGCAATAAGATTACAGTACCAAATGCTTCATGTATATATTTTGTCTTGTATTAGTAGTCATATAGCCTTCTTACACTTGAACTGATGTGGGGTGTTGTTGCTTATAGATAAATATAATAAGATCAGTATTGTTTTAAGTCCTAACCATTCTAGTCCCAAGGTTTTCTAAGTTCGACCAAGTTCATAGAAACATTATCAACATTGCAATACCGAATCAATATCAATAGATCCATCATCAAATATTTTTTATTCGATATGGTAGATGTTGATATTTTTTCTATAAACTTTGTCAAAGATGGTAACTTTGACATTGAACAAAACTTTACATGCCTTATCTTTTGGACTGGAGGGAGTACCGATATATGCAGTATTTATATTTTATGCTATGACACTGATAGTGCTATCCTCAGACGCATATGACTTTAGTCTTCTACTAATCAGTTTCTAAATGCCATTCATTCTTCATATATTCTGTGCTTTTGTCATCTGGAAGAAAGGGCAGGAAGTAGGACCACTCAAAGTTTAGCAGATGCCACACTTCATGAGCATGCCATTTCAGCCAGTTTCAATACCTGACATATTACAGTATACTGTTTAGGGCATGTACTGTTTCTGTAGAACACATAGAACAATGCAATTATCGAGATAGAAGTTGTTTGCTTGTTGTTTTCCTGTCCAAAATTCTACATGGTTCCTTACTCGCTTGTTTCAATCTTTGCAGTTTGCGGTGTTATATGAAGCAAGGTCAAACACAGGAATCGATAGAATGAAAATTATAAATGCAGTAGCAAAATCCATACCTCAACCTCACAAAGTTGACCTCAGCAACCCTGACAAGACTATTATTGTCCAGATTGCCAAGGTAAATGGTTTAGTACAGTTGGATTGCTATCAGATACCTAGTGTTATGTTTTATGGAAGTGCTTTGTCAACAAAACCTGAGTATTTATCCTACAATTCTCACTAAAGTCCATATGTTTTGTGAAAGTACTTTCTGCTTTTCCAAATCCATAGGTATGGAGGAATATTAAATATGGTTTAGTGGTAGTAAAAAACAAGATAGTAAGTATGGTCGTTGTTGTCTGGGCTCTTGTCCATTGTGCTTTGTCCGTTCGTTGTTCAGGAGTGAAGAACAACTCGTCCCTGATCTGTATCCAGGAAGCTGCCAATGTTGCAACCTTTATCATAACACTGGGATCTGGGATACAAGCGAACATAATAAATTGATAACAACAGGATATGACTATGTTTTAAATTAATAAAAATTTATGTTGGTTTCATGGCCACTTCAGTAAACTGATGGCATCCTACAGATTGCAGTTGAAATAGACTTGGAAAAGTTGTTTACAGTGCTTTTATTTGCCGCCTTTTTTACTCTGAATCCTGGTGTAAGCCCAACATGTCCCTGAGTGTCGCTTAGTATATCAATGTCCATATCCATGTTTATTTGCTTGCATTGTCTCTAAATGTCTTGTCATCCCTCCGTCAAGCCCATGACCTATGGTCCGTGTATCAGCGGTATCAACCATATATTTCGTGTCACCCATTCATTACTACTGTACAAGTATAAAGGACTGCTGACCTTACACAGGACACTCATCAGTTCAGGTTCTGACAGACCATGTTTATTTTTTTGTTTGAATCATGAGCAGACTATATGCATGATTGGAGTGGTGGAGAGATACAAAGAGCTTTCCAAGTTCAACCTAAGGCAGCTGACATCGCCGCCAGAGAAGCAAGTTTGTGGGTGACTGCGTCTTGCACGCAGAGCTTTAATCCAATGCAGCATTAGTTGGTTGCGTGGAAATCATCAGTGTCAAATGATTCAGATGTACTATCTCTCGTCGGGAGGCATCCTGAATTGCCAGTGCAGTTTTGAAACTTTGTTGATGAACTTAATACAGCAGGCGGTTGAATAAATTCCATCATGGCACTGTTACGTAGACAGCCCTCCATGATTTTTTTGGGGTCATATATATTGATATATTTTTTTATGCCAAATGCTATCTCTTTGACAACGAAATGGGAATGAAACGCCAACCACCGAGCTTAAGAAAAACCGGGATCCTGTCGGCACTCGTCAATGTCGTTCACCGAGGCTTTGCTTCTGGCACGCTATAGAGCAGCCTGGGAGAGTGGAGAGTCGTCGGCGGCGGGTCTGAGTCGCACTTAACGCTGGAGAGTGGAGAACCCGCCAACAACTAGTGCCGGGGAATGAATGATGGAATTACGCGAAAGCTACCCTTAGAGCAACTCTATCAGTTACCGTATAAACCCCCGACCTCTATCAGTTACCGTATAAACCCCTGACCTCTATCAGTTACCGTATAAACCCCCGACCCAGAAAATAACCGTTTTTTTCCGGGTGCGGGACAAAAATTCTGCCAGAACAGATACCGTATCCGGAAAATTTATCCAGTGAGCAGGATATTTCTCCCTCAGTACCCAACCTATTGCGTTTTGGTGAGAAGTTTTCCTGTGAACAGGAACACAAAGCTATTGCGTTTTGGAGAGAAGTTTTCCCGTGAACGGGAACACAAAGTGACGGTTGGCGGGAGGTAAGTTTCAGCCCAACCGTCACCGACCGGCGTCGAACTTACCGGAATCTCGCCGGAATCCGGCCAACTTCCACCGCGGGGTTTCGATTCCGACCAAATCCGAGCCGTAATTTATCATGCCTACTCGATTCCGGCCGAATTTTAATCAAATCATGCAGCGAAAAAGGACGGAGCGCCGCCGCAGCAACCACGCAAGTAGGTGCGCGCTGCCATGCGCGGGTGCGGGCCGGCGTGGGCGCGGGCACGGACGGCCAGTGAGCTAGCTAGCTCACTTGCTTGCGGCCGGTGACTTCCTAGCTAGCTCGCACTCATCCAGATCGATCGATCGATCGAGGAGCTTGCTAGCTAGCACGGCGCTAGCGTCCACGGCCGGCGAGGACAGGGCGCGAGCCGGCGGCTGCAGCAGCGATGGACAGGGGTGCGGGCCGACGGGGTGGATGCGCGGCCGCCGGAAGAAGAGACGGGAGGAAGAAGAAGAGAAAAGGAAAAAAAAATCTGCTGACTTGTGGGTCCAGTGCGTTTTAGGGGTCTTTATCCAGTATCTGTTCTGCGAGAGCAAAATTTCGTACCGTAAATATTTTTCAGTTCAACTGGATAACAATTTTCCGGTACAACAATATCCGATAACTGCTAGAGTTGCTCTTACCCGAAACCGAACTGAACCGAGCATCAGCACTCGGCAGATCCTCTTGTTGGGGAGGCACGGCCTAAAAAGAAACACGTAGCTTTTGCCTCCGTGATACCCAACGCGTCATGTACGTTGATCATCACTCCCTCTCGTATCTCTCCGTCTCCCTTTGTCCACATTTTTGACACTTATGGTTGTTTACTTTTCAAATACGATTTGCTAAATTGGGTACGACTTGGTCAAACGCCTTTTGATCTATACTTTGTCCCACAAATTCTTCAAATCGTACGAGGTGGGCAATGGTTTCATCGCCGGGTGGCAAAACAGGAAACCAGCATACCTTTGGAAATGACTAGCGTCGGTCGGCGTTGCTAAAACATGAGTCTTCAATTTTTCTTTTGACACAAGAGTTTGCATTTTTTTTGGGGCACACACATGCCTATTTATGATCTCTAAGAATAGCTCAGTAGACTTAGAAATTGATATTTCTGTGTCATGATACGATCAACTTGTTTTACTCCTCCGTTCACTTTTATAAGTCACCCTTTCCATTTATCCCACATACATACCAGAGTGAATCTAGAATATTTTGTACATAGATTCACTCAATTTAATATGTATGTGGGCTAAATGGAAATGGAAAGTGTAGGTAGTGTGGCTTATAGTTGCATGGATGATCTAGACGCTTGGATCAAGTGTGTTGTTAGAATTGGCTTCTATATATAGGTATTTGCACTTCGGCCAGATCAGAAATGGCAAAATCGGAATTTGTGTACACTCACACTTGTTGTTTTAACCAAGTGGCCCATGTTGTAAGCCATCTACAAAAAAAATGCAAGAAAATTGTTGTGTAACACAGTCGTCTTGTTATATGAAAATTGCAAAGTCAAGTACCTCTTGGTCCACGCTATGTTCCCATAAATACTTCAACAAATTATTCAGAAATCAGTAGTTTCACTTGAAAGCTTATAAATCACACGGGGTGGGCACGTCACCGCGTACCTTTCCGTGCGGGGAAATTGGTTCATCGTCGGCCGGCAAAAGAGGAAAAAATGCAGTCCACGGGAGCCCTCGTAATTACGGCGGTGGGCCGCACATCCAGCACCAACGAGGCAACAACTAAGCTCCTGCTGCAGCTGATCCATTCTTGGTCCTTCTCCCTCTTGTCTCCTCCCTCACCTCCATCCGATCACCTCCAAGCTCCAGCTCCCCGTCCCGGGATCTCAGCTCACGGTAATCGTCTAACTCTCCGTCCAGCTCACGTGCTATCGTCGGCGAAAGTTCTTCCTCCCCTGTGCGTTCTGCTCTGCATCTGGAGTTAGATTGGATTAGATTTTCGCTTTTTTTACTTCACGGGACAAAGTTCAGACAAGTGTTTCGCAGAAGGGGAGCTATTTGGTAGATTCCTTCGGGATAAACCCTTGCTGCCTTTTCTGCTTTATTAATGGAGATGGAATCATGGAAAACCTTCCCTTTCCACCTCAGAATCGCACATATAGAAGACTCTGTCTTTCGTACTCGACTCCTTTGATGTTTCTCCTCTTTCTTATTTGGTTGACGCCTTTATTTGGAAGCTTTCCCCGTGGGGATCGTTGGGATCGTCTGGATTCTATATTTGATCACTCTGGTCCCGCGATTTTCCTTGTTTTTTGAAGCTCTCATCTCTGTGGTATCTGGGTGAAGGTATCTGACTCGTCGAGCTTCCTGGCAGCAGCGCCCATGGAGAAGAGGAAGGGGATTCTGGAGCTGCGCGACCGTATGGACAAGACCCTGGCGTGCTCTGACATCGCCGACGAGGGCTCCTTGAGATCTCTGGTGAAGAAGCAGATTTTGGAGTCGTCTCTGCCTGGCTCCGACCAAGGTTTGTGTGCTGCTTCTTTGGGAAGCTACCGTATTAATGTACCACTAGTCATTACTCTAATGATTTTGTCAACTAGGTTGTGTGCTATTAAAAGAAATGTTTGAGATTCAGTATTCCTATTTGCAAATGTCCCCTAATTGATAACGACATGCCGTATGCGTAGTTATTTTGCTGTTTGGACTTTCTTTCTTATTATTTATGGTGGATCTTTTTATTGTTTTGATCTGTAAAATTCCCTAGTAATAGCGACATCTATCAATACTAATTAAACTGCTTCATGATTTTTGTACCCGCCCATCCGAATCTGTTACCCCTTATAGAGCTTTAAATGAAGGCGACATTTCTTCCTGTATACTGTGTACCTGTGTAGTATATGTCTGTTACTGTATTTTCATTTATGTTTATGTCTCCTTAGGCGATATCGACGTTATTGCTGAAGCACGGGCCAAAGAAGTCTCCAATTTTCTTGAAATGCTAGATACTTCAGGAAATAAACGGCCTTCAGAGATTCATGGGGCACAACATAAGGAGTGGAAGGTATGCATTTAACTGAACTCGTTGATGCGTTTGAAGAATGATGCTGAACAACTTGTATTTTCTTGTTTTTGAGAAAATATGTGGCACCTCTATGCATTTAACAGAAATGTTGTACAATGTTATGTGATTATAACGTGCAGTAATGAGTCTCTATTTTAGTGTTTTGCATCACGATGTAATCAGTTTTTTTTCTCAAGAATACCACGATGTGATGAGTTTTTTTCTCAAGAATGTAATCATTTCACTGATTTACTATATCTATCACTGGTTTCGAGCATGCCATATGTTACTTTCGGTTGTTATTTCTACCTCTCAGAACAGTATTGTGCATCAAACTTGGTTATTCTTTTACCTTCTTCCCCCATTTGGAGAGAATTATCCTCCTGGGCTTCCACATAAATTTTAAGAATTGTTTAAATGAAACTTTTGTTATCTTTATTCTGTAGGTGAAGCAGGATACGGACCAACTACGAGTCATGTATCGTGAGGGCCCAGATGGGACCCCATTTCACACTCTTCTTGCTGAAGGCTTTGCGGATGGTCCTATTGATGTTTGTAAGGAATTATAACCCCACCAATGATGAGTAGTAACACTATAGCTTCAGATATAGTCACTAAAACACGCTGTTTTTTTTTTTTTGCATAGGTACATGTGTGTCATGGGAATCAGGTCTATACAGAAAATGGTGAGTGCATTGTTTTCTAAAAGAAAATAAGACCAGTACAGTATTTATTCATTGAAGACAATGTGTTCTTCTTTACTGCACTCTTGAAAACTATACATGTTACTTTTAAATATTTGTGAACAGTAGACATTGAATTATGACCTGTCTGGCTTAGGTTTAACTGTGCAGTTGTTACAACAACGGTTAACATTAATGCATTTATCTAACTTAGATACCATGGAAAATGGGGAATATAATTATATTCATTAATTATGTATGCCGTTTGAGAACCAAGCGCTGGCTTGGTGGCTAGAGCTCAGGGTGTTGAGCCAGCCCACCCGGGTTCGAGTAGCAGGTGAAGCGCTCGGACTAAACGGGTGCTATCCGTGATTAAAGATCGCCTGGAGAGGTTTCATCTATCTAACAACGTATAGCCAAGCGAGGGATCCTTCCTCCGTTGGTCAACGTTTAATTATGTATGCCGTTTAGGAAGTTGACAAATAGATTGCTGTTTCTTGTGTTCTTTACTACTGCCATGGGTTCTTCAGTGTATCCTACTCCTTGATTTCCTGAACAAACCACAATGTTGCTCAATTTAAGTCACCACCTGTGCCCTTTTTACTTGGAGCAGCCACATGGCTTGCGTGTACCCACTTTTCATTAACCACTTGATGTTGTACAGTTGCACCTAAACGCTGCAGTAATCTGATAAAGCATTTTATAAAGTTGATTTTCACCAAATATGTAATGATTTGATTAAATTAACCCTCTACAGGTAAAATTTAAGAGTGCTAATACTATGGTTTATTAGCTTCTAATGTTGGTATGTGCATATACTTTCCATGCAACTACTTGATGCTCCACGTTTTACAAAGTGAACATGTTGCCTGTGGTATACTTGAACATATAAGTCTACCTGGACCATAGAAAACAATGACTTAGTCAAATGAATTGTCTCATGAACTTATGAGATTATTTTTCTCCAGGTTTCCACAATACAATCTGCCAACTTTTAAAATTACCCAGTCAGGTTGCTTGAAAAAGGTTCGGATTGGTGAAGAAATTTCTTTGATCAGGTTGGCAGAAGGCTAAATTTCTCTTAAGAGTCCTTTTTTACAGTTTAAATTTGACTTTCCGTTTGTTTTACCTAATTTGTCTATTCACTATATGGAAGAAAGGGTGAAGGTCCCATGGCCAGTTTCAGAGAGAGAAGCTCTTCTACACTACTTTCAGTTTGAGTATCTTAGAGAAGATCTTGTCATTGTAATCATGAAAACTGTGCGTAGGTTGATTTTATTGTTGCAAACCTTTTCCTACAGCCTTGATAGTCCGTGTCCTGTTTTAATACTTACTACTTATTGACTTGCTTGCAGATATCAGATTTGGATAATATAAATATGCAGACACATGGATTTACTACGGATGGAATTCCTGAAGCCGGTGACACGATTCGGATGGATGTAGTTGGAGGCTTTGTTTTACAGAGGATTACGAAGGAAAAAAGTTTCTTCAGGTTAAGTGGCTGATGCTATTTTGCACTTCGACAGTTGATAATTGACATAGGGCATCATATTTCATCTTAGTCCCCCACTGAGCCTTTGAAATTGTGCCCGCTCTTTGTTCCACAAAATCAATGAATATAGTGCCTCTTTCAAAAGATTGTTATTGTGGGGTAGTTTTTACCACACAAAACAAGGGAGTTCAGTGAAGTTTTTTCTTACTTAATAAAGTGTTTATCACTTTATCTCTGTAACGCAGATGGATGTATAATTTTATAAATCCATCCATTACTACATGGAGCCATAATATCCATAAAATAAATAAGTTTTGCGCTCTATATTGGGTCGACTTTATTATTAGCAAGTCAGCAGATATTTGGACACTGAAAAGTGCACTTGATGGCTTCAATTCTATTTCAATGAACAAACTGTTGGTCAATAATGTCTCAGCTTTAAGCAGTCTAGAAATTCTGGATAATAATTATATGGTGCCTTAGGACTCCCACAGCCTTATTTATGTTGTTAAAGATTTAAACTGGATTCTAATACGGACTATGAGCTCAGGCTCTTGTTAGGATATAATACTTTTTTAATACTAACTCAGCAACAGTCAACCGGAAAGATGGGCATGATATAATAGTCAAGGCTATCTTGTTACCGTTGCAGTGTCCTAACTAGGATATGAACATTTACAGAACCCACTGTCAACTCTAGATGATACCATCACCAACGGGCAAACAATCATGGACATTTTTATTCTATACATGTTGCAATACCCTCGCTGGGACATCAATAATTACTGATCCTACCGCTGACTCTATGGCCAATACCACCACCTACCCATATACCAGAATTGGATCCTCTACCTGTGCCAACACACCGCATCCTTGGCTTCCTCCTCTTCCTCAAGCCCCTGGAGAACATACATGCGGTGGTGTGGGTGGCAACAGGGAAGAATAGCGGTGATTTGGGGCGTGTTAGCTCTCTAGTAGATTTATGTTAGGGCTGGAAATTAGAATTATGCTCCCATGTCCTTTATTGGTATTGCCGAGGGTTACACTGGACAAAGTCACAAAACTACGAATTCAGACTCTTATTACACCCTAGCACAACTGCTACATTATTATAATCTAATCCGTTTTTGTACCAGTATTTAATGATTTATCAGCCTTACTAAATATACTTGCACTCTTGTTTTAACGTTCAGGGCAGTAGCTAATATGGACATTAAGCTAGACTTTGTTCCCCCATGGTTGATCAACTTTATGTCAAGGCAGCTTATTGGTAGCGGACATAAGCTGTATCAGAAGGTTAGTGGCATACCCTAATGTATATGTGATGTTATCATATTAGTGAGGAATATGGACAATAATTCATACATTTCAGCTATGGTGACAACATGTATTTCTCGAGAAATACTACGGGCTATGAATCATGATATTCTGGAAAGTAAGGTGCCATGTTAATCAATTGTTATTGGCTTATCTGCAGGCTGTTAGTACTGTAGCCGCTTGTGATGAAGACTACAAGCAAGCTTTACGAGCACCACTTTATGCAAGAATGCGTGAGTGCCAGTATTCCGCTGACAAGGCGAATATGAGTCCAATTGAGAAAAATGCTAATGAAGTGCTACCTGAGAATCCCACTGTACATAACCGTCTAGCAGTTACTAATCTCGAACCAAGCAGTGAGATTGTTGAAGAGGAGAGTGAACAAAACACATCCTTCAAGGTGGATCATGTTGCAACTGGCTTTTCTAACCAACCAGCCGAGCAAACGCAACAAGTCAAAATTAAACCTTTTATTAGTCCTGAGGTAGAGCAGGCTCTGGGCATACTGGACACTGCAATTGCAGTTCTCCAAGGCAACAGACCTGGAAACGCCGGTGCGCTCAAAAAGTTCCTCAGCTATGGTGCAACTTCAGAAGAAGGCAGTGTCACCGGTTCAAAAAATTCACACACTAACATTCTCAATGCAGACAATCTCCCAAATAGATGTCATCTTACCACGCCACCTCGAGATTCAAGGTATGCATTAAGAGATGTGAATATATTGTGTGCTAGATTTGCGTTTCAGTGGATGGTGCAACAGTTACATGGTCACGGAGACACTAACGTACACTACAATTTAACTTGTGTCAGCAGAGAGATCCGGCAAGCTTATTCCTTACCCGATGAGGAAGTACGCGATAGGGAGGAAGGTGTGTTCGACAGTGATTCTCCTAAAAACATGACCGCTTCTACCATAACAGCTACAAAATCGACAACATTGAGGAGCACAACAAAAGTGCATGAAGAGGAGAGCCTGAATACCGACGGCCTCCGTCAGAATGGTTTCCAAGGTGACAAAGAGCCTAAGAGAGCAAGGAGGAACAATATGGCTTTGGTGCTTAACACCGCACCATAGGATGACCAGAGCCCATCGTAGGAGCTCTCGTAGTTGACCCTTGAATTTTGGATATACAGCAGAAATAGAAATGCTGCGAAAATTGGTGGTTGGTCCAAAACATCGGATCAAATGGCGATTCCGGAGGCAGCCTGTTATAGTTACAGAGGGATCATGTCTTTGATAATGTACAGTAGTCGTGTTGTTGTAACATCATGTAAAACATTGTAACCCATAAAGGCTTTATTTTGTGACCGTTCTTGCTAATTTACTGTCATAAGATAAGTTTGGTGGAGATTGCTGTCAATGGAAGGACTTTGGTGGAGCTAAGAAAACGCCGAAGCTTGGCATCTCGATGCGTTGACAGGACTTGCTGACATTTACAAGAGCCCTTTCTTGGACTTGCCAAAGTTGCATTCCAAGTTTGTAGCCTTCTTGTTGAAATGTTGGGATTTATCCAGTCAGCAGTCTAACTTGGCCCCAACTTATACTGCCGGAAAGATAAAAATTGAACTTCAAATTGCATGAGGAATAACCGGTAGCCATTTTTAATCGAAAATAGTACAGGTGGTGATTGGGTACTACCGTACCAGTCACCGACAAGCAGGGCCCAGTTGTCATCGGTTTACCCTCTTCCTCACTTCGCCCCAAGAAACTCGAGCACAGCCGCAGGCGCGTCGGCGGCAGTGGCTATGGCACGGCCATGGGAGCGGAGGAGCGCTGGCGAGGCAGTCGTGTAGGATCGTCCCGTCGCTTTCATGGCGAATCATGGGGAAGGAGTAGATTAGCCGCTGGATTTCCGGGTTCTTGGTCAAGAAGAGTAGAAGATTGCATCCACGGTAATCACTTGAATTCCTGGCCATTGTCTTCTACTGCAGTAGCGCAGTGTATATTGCCACCGTTAACTGCTCGCTACCGTGATGCCAAGATTTGTGTGCTCTGGAGACCACTGCTCTGAAACATACTACCTCCTACAAAATCTGGGATTCAGCTATCTTCTAGTGAATGATGTCTACTTTGTTCAGTTTATAAATTGCAAATTAAATCGTTAGTACCTTTTGCAGCCATGTCGAGTTTATTATCTGGGTGCCAGGTGATATTTGGGGTTACAACTATGGATCCAGATGTTAGGTCGTTGGTAAAATTCTTCCTGCGCTAATATCAAATTCAAGGTGGGGTCACTCGGTCTTTGGCATTACATGTTTAACATGTTGTACAGCACCGAGCTGTCAAAGGTTTGGTGGTTTTATGCGATTAGTAGTATGATAATCGTATAAGCTGACAAACAATCGACTGTAAAACTGTGTACAGAATTAGTCACAACCTACCATGACAGTGACCTCATCAGAGATTTAAAACCATAATACCAGATACTTGTGTAGACAAAGGAATTCCACAAATCAAAACCGTACTGATTGCGCAACCGAATATGACATCTTTTGTCAGTGATTGACTGTATCTGCCGCCCATATATTGGATTATATGCCTTGCTGTACATTTAAAACATAAATAGCCGGGCTAGCCGTCTAGACCGATGAACATCACCCTGGGAAGGACGGCAAGATGACTAAATAGTAGAGATTTATGGAGTGATGGTTACTGACTTTGGCATGACTCACAGGTGCTGGAATTAGGTCTGAACCAAGCAAGATCCTGCATACTTAACACACTTAATCAGGACAAATGAGAACTTGAACCTCACATCTGTTATAAGCAAGAATCAAGGCCAATGCAGGTTTCTTGTCGGGATAGTCCAAAACACTGTACTGAAATTCAGTATGCTGAGAAATATTGCTTTTGAACAGAAAAACTCAAATTATAATCATTTGGGTTTGCTTGCCTTTTTTGGTTCCTATATTGTTTTGAAAAACTGTGGCCAGATCTACATAGTGTTACTGAACTCCATTTTCTTAGTTTTGTACCTTTATAGACTATTATCGTATTACATTTCTTGAATTCAGTCTAACCTTAGACTATTCTGCACTAGATATTAAATCTTGCATATTACAAGTGGTTAGTAGTCTCTGCCAAAGGCCGACAAGAGCAACAACCAACGATTTGCTGAGTTTGACATGTGCCACTATCAGAGTAAGAAAGGTCTTGCTTATCTAACAAAAAGTAGTTGGAGAAAGAGAACCCGCTATTACATGCACCTATTATGTGAAACACAGTAGTGCAAACTAGGCTTTATATTTCCTGAACTGATTGTTCAACATTGTCCAAAATATGTTGAGATTTTCTTACTTAGTCTTGGAGTTTGATATGGTACACAGACTTGCTAAAATGAAATTTATATGAATATACAGTTGAGAAATATGTTCTTTTTGCGTCAATAAATTGTTGTTTACTTTATTCCCCTGGCCTTCTTTTTTCCATTCCTCATATTCTAAGCCGGTTAATTTTGTCCAGATGTTTGACCATACCAACTATCAAGTCTCTAGTACATTTCCTAATGCCATACCATTCCCTGGTCATACATTCTTCTCTTACCGAACTCCTTGCAAGAAAATGACAAGCCTTCAGCACATATATGTACATGCACATTCTTGCAGCCATTTCTCAATGGGGAGAGCACTAACATTTCTCTGCTACTTCCTTTTCTTCTTCTGTTCACATGCTCTGGTAACCCCACGGGGCGGCAACACGACAACGTACGATGAGCTCGCGCTCCTCGCCGCCAAGTCCATGCTGTCGGCAAGCTCATCTGAGGGCTTGCTGGCCTCATGGAACACGTCCAGCCACTACTGCCGCTGGCCAGGAGTCATCTGCGGTGGCCGGCGGCACCCTGAGAGGGTTGTTGCTCTGCGCTTGGGCTCTGCCAATCTGTCTGGGCGCATCTCGCCATTCGTGGGAACTTATCTTTCCTCAGAGAGCTGAACCTTGGCAATAACCAGCTTGTTGGGAAGATACCTCCGGAGCTCGGTCGTCTGGTCAGGCTTCAGGTGCTGAACTTGAGCACAAATCATCTCCAAGGAAGCATTCCTGTTGCGCTGGGAGAGTGCACGAATCTCACAATTCTTTTCCTTAGCTTTAATCAACTCCAAGGTGAGATTCCTGTCAACATAGGTTCCTTGAAAAATCTCAAGATTTTGGCCATCTCGGAAAATGGTTTGTCAGGACAGATCCCTCACTCGCTGGCAGACTTGCCAGTGATCGAGAAACTGGCTTTGAGTCAGAACAGATTATCTGGTGTGATACCACCTGGTTTAGGCAACCTCTCCAGCCTCTGGGGTCTTGCTCTTGATGGCAACAGTCTGTCAGGAGCTATTCCGTCGTCTTTGGGTTCTTATCCAGATTAAATTGGCTCAACTTAAGCTTTAATAATTTAAGTGGAGTGATCCCCATTTCTATTTGGAATAATTCCTCTCTAAGACTGCTTTCTGTCCAGAAAAATATGCTAAGTGGTACAATACCTCCAAATGCATTCAGTAATCTTCCCCATATGCAGAGGATATTCATGGACTCTAACCAGTTTCATGGCCAGATTCCACCTTCAATTACTAATGCTTCAGAAATGTCAGTACTTCAGCTCTTAAATAACCTTTTCAGCGGTACTGTTCCTCCAGAGGTTGGAAGATTAAGAAATCTCAGTTGGCTGCAGCTTTCCGGAAATTTGCTTCAAGCTAAAGAGCCCAAAGATTGGGAATTCGTAACTGCACTAACGAATTGCTCCCAGTTAAAAAGCTTGGGATTGGGTCTCAATATGTTTGAGGTGTTCTCCCTGATTCAGTTTCCAATCTTTCTACTTCCTTAACGGTTCTAGTCCTTGAAGGCAACCAAATATCGGGAAGCATCCCTAAAGACATAGGTAATCTCAATAGCTTGCAAAATCTCTTTCTCTCAAGAAACTCCTTCACTGGAATTCTTCCTTCTTCCTTGAATCGTCTAAAAAACTTGGGCAGGCTCAGTGTAGCTGAAAATAAAATAAGTGGTTCAATTCCACCAATCATAGGAAATCTTACCGAACTAATATATTTGAACCTCGGGATGAATACATTCAGTGGTAGGTTACCAAGCTCGCTTGGAAATCTAACAAAGCTGTTGGAACTAGGTCTTGGTAATAATAACCTTATAGGTACAATTCCCAGCGGATTATTCGATATCCCTACACTCTCAAATATTTTAGATCTATCCCATAATATGTTGGAGGGATCCATAACACAAGAAATAGGAAAGCTGAAAAACCTTGTAGCATTCCGTGGAGAGTCAAACAAATTTTCAGGCGAGATCCCCGCCGCCCTTGGTGAATGTCAACTTCTCCGGTATCTCTTTCTCCAAAATAACACCTTAAGTGGTAGCATCCCAACAGCCTTGATCGTCTAAAAGGTCTAGAAACTCTTGATTTGTCAAGCAACAATCTGTCGGGCCAGATACCAAAGTTCTTAGGGGATCTTACTACCCTTTCTTATCTCAACCTTTCATTCAATAGCTTTGTTGGGGAAGTGCCGAATGTTGGAGTTTTCACCAATGTTACAGCAGTATCAGTCCAAGGCAATGAGAAGGTTTGCGGTGGTATACCTGATCTACACTTGCCTCCATGTTCTTTGCAAGTAGGAAAGAGAAAATACAAATTTCCGGTGGTACCCGTGATTATTCCTCTCATTGCAACACTACTTGTTCTTGCATTACTCTACAAGCTTGTTAATTGGCAAAGAGAAGTAAGGGAAAGATCCCTTCAACAACATCCGTGCAAGGTCACCCATTGATCTCGTATCACAGTTGGTAAAGGCGACAGATGATTTCTCTGCAAGCAACTTGTTGGGTTCTGGATCATTTGGGTCAGTGTACAAAGGAGAGTTAGATCAACAGGTGAAAGTGCAAGTCTTGTTGCTGTAAGGTATTGAAACTACAGTTCCCATGGGGCTCAAGAGTTTTACTGCTGAATGCGAAGCACTGCGAAACATGCGGCATCGGAATCTTGTCAAATTATTACAGTTTGTTCAAGCATTGATACTAGAGGTAATGATTTCAGAGCAATTGTGTATAACTTCATGCCAATGGTAGCCTAGAAGATTGGCTACATCCTGACAAAGATGACCAACCTGAGCAGAGGCACTTGGATCTCCTTGGAAGAGTGACCATCTTACTGATGTGGCTTGCGCGTTGGACTATCTTCATTGGCAAGGCCCCCACCCATTGCGCACTGTGATTAAGTCAAGCAATGTTCTGTTGAGTGGTGATATGGTAGCCCATCTTGGAGACTTTGGTCTCGCTAGGATTTTTGTTGAGGGAAGCACATCTCTTCAGCAATCAACGAGCTCAATGGGACTTAAGGGACAATTGGTTATGCTGCCCCGGTAAGCCTACGATTTTCACTTGTTTAATATTATTCATCGCACCTGTGTTTATTTATTAATAAAGCATATTCTGATCTAGAAATTTTGGGGAATCTGCAGAAGAATTATTTTTATAGACGACTTTATTTCTATCCAGTTGCCTAAAATTATGCAAGTTATTTGTAAATGTAGACCTATTCACAATTGTGTACTGCAACAGAGTATGGTGCTGGAAACATGGTGTCAACAAATGGAGATATTTACAGTTATGGAATTCTGTTTTGGAAACAGTACTGGGAAAAGGCCCACTGATAGCAGATCCAGACAAGGATTAACCCTTCGTGAATATGCTGAGCTGGGCTAGATGACAGAGTGAGAGACGTCGTTGACACACGGCTTTCGCTGGACCTCGAGAATGAACTTCAGATGGTGAATGATTCTCCCTACAGGAGAAAGACTGAATGTGTTGCTGCACTACTTGGACTTGGAATGTCTTGCTCCCAGGAATTGCCATCAAGTAGGACGTCAACAGGAGATATCATCAAGGAACTCCATGCCGTCAAAGAGTCTCTCGAGAGGAACCAGCATGTGAAAGACGGAAGTTATCCGTGCCCTGATGTTAGGCTGGAATGATTTATGGATTATTTGTTGTTCTCGGATATTCTTGAACCTTCCTGATCAATGGTTCGATGTATGTTCTCTGTTGTAGTTCGTGAGCCACCAGTGTGTTGAATAATGCATCAGTATTGTACCGGCGTCTCTCTGTTTGTACTTGGCGTCATGCCAGTAGTGCATCAGTATTTTGCAAACATTTCCGTGTACAAACTTTAGTTTTTACCTGGCGTCATGCCAGTAGTGCGTCAGTATCTGCTAGTAGTATCACTATTGATTTTTAGTTCTTACCTGCTCTCCGAGCAATGGCATGACAGGTTTAGTTCTTCCCAAACAAATCAACCTATGTAAGGAACTGCTTGTACACACTAGGTTACTTGGGGTATTTGGCAAAAACCATCAAGTAGGTATTAGAGAGTTCGTAATTGAAGACCCAATTTGTTAGAAAATTTGAACTGTGGGCACAGATGCAAAACTACATAGCACGATTCCACAGGCGGGTGCCTGAAAACGAGGAAGCAAAATATCAGGTTTGTGTAGAAGAAAAAGACACGAAATGGTCAAGGGGCATATGTGAGAGAAAATAACACTGTAAGGATCCGAGAAAGCATTCAGGCTGTCAGTAGATAATGCAGGGACACGCTTGTGAGGGAAAAAGGACCTGTGTGTGAACTCGCGTAAAACTTAGGACGAGCTGCGCAAAATCTCGAAAGAACCGGGGGCGCGAGTGTGAGAGCGGAAAGGACCGGAGTTTGAAATCCGAAAAAATTTGGACCATTTCTCGATTTGTGCGTGTCATCCTTGCGCAGGGGCCATGCTAATCTTCTCTGTATCGTTCCAATTTTATCGGATGTCCCCAAGGGACAACCCAAGCCGCAGCGGGCGAGCTTATAAACTGGTGCAAATTTCCTGGGTTGTCGAGGTGGGACTAAACCATCAGCGCCTGTTGCTCTTGCTCCGCACCCGTGCCGTGCCCAAGCACCAGCGTCGCGGTTGGCTTACCATGGGCTGGCTGTATCTTTCAACCCGGCCCAACTCACTAGCGAGCCCACGTAGCCCCGTCATCAGCCATCTCATCACGAACCAAAGAGAAGTTCCTCCAAAAAAACAAAACAACCGAAGAGAAGGTTCTCTGTCCAAAATACAAAAAAAAATGCAGACTGATGTTGGTTGTACTGAAGCGAGTAACACCAGCTCTTTGGTACGAAAATCTTTTCGTTTAAAGAAGCAGCTACGAAAAGAAACATGCATTTTTTAAAGCTTTGAACATGAACACTAGACGCGTAGGCTGTTCCCGCCGCATGCGCTTGGAGCTCATTTGATTCATTTATCAACAAAAACTAGGCGCTCGGGCTGGCTGTTGCCGTAGTTGGATTCGTCCTTATTCCTTAATCTGTCCACCATTTTATACTTCTATGCCTCCATTTTGAATTACATGTGAACAGTTAGGAATCAGAGATAATTTATATTGTCTAGGTATATTATTGTGGTTTTAAGTCTCCTGAGTTGATATATAAGAATAGGATCGATATGTCAATTTTAATATGTATGCTGAAGTTAGTATTCTCGGTGTTTTTTATTTTAGCTTGCCAAAACGTCTCCTATTATGAGAAAAATGTAGTATTAAATAGATGAGTTATACTTCTATGCCTCCATTTTGAAAGTAGGAAATTCACATTAACGATTAGGAATCGGCAAAATAATATTGTTCAGCTATATTACTGTTGTTTGAAGTTTTATCCGTTCATAGCACCCAAATGAGAATATAGCACCCAAATGAGAATAGTATAGATATGCTGAGTTGAATAATATGTGCCGAGTGTAGTATTCTCACTCTTCTTGATTTGAGTTAAATATCGTTTTTTTCCTCGCTAAACCGCCGCGTGGCAGGTCCAGTGTGTAATGCCAACCCGACCTGGTCCAGTATGCAAAAATGTTGCGGTCAGTGCTGCATATTTCAGTTCTCTGCCGCACCCATTTGGGCTCGCGACTCTTTCATGCGTCGTCTCGGTCATTCTGAATGGAAAGAGGCGCTCTGCGTTATGCGCTTCCCACCGCGATGTACGTGAGAGCTCGCCACCGACTCTTCGCTTAACATTGCGTCGTTGCTTCGCTGCTTCTTCTTTCTCTAGCTGATTTAATTTGGGTGCTCTCTTCCTGAGCACGCGCCTGCAGATGGATAACTCCGGCTTCGGCTCCCACCCCACCCATGTAGATCTGGATCGTGTCTTTGCGCTCGTCGCTAGCCGCTCGGTCTATTCGCAGGTCCAAGCGAGCTCGGGCTATCCTCCAAGTTTTTTTCCGCTTGTCATCTACATATGATAATCTAGACTCAATAAATAATCGCATAAAAGTTATAATAAGAAACTACCATTACTTTTTTGGTCTGTGCAATTCCGTAAACTACAATTATCACGCAGTAAGAAATATTTTTCACGCTGATATTTTGATCTCCAATAAACACTAACTGTTAGACTATAGAGTTAGACTCCAATAAGAGTTGTATTTCTCCTAGACTTGTAGTTCAAGTTAGACTCTTAGCCTAAGTCGGTTATCACATGTACTATATAAACACTTGTAGCCACACCGAATCAATCAAGCAATATACGAGATTATCTCAAGCTTTCATGGTATCAGACTTTCGTTCCTAGGTCATGGGTCCTCCACCCACGCCGCCACCCTTCCGCCGCCCGGCTACTTCGCCGCCAAAGCTGCCGCCACGGCACAATCCTCTGCCGCGCGCGCAAACCTCTCTTGCTCCTGCTGCCCAGCCTCTACCTACTACTCTCCTTGCTGCTCCAATGTCGCTCGCCGACACCATAGCCGATGTCAGCCCCTTTATTCCCATTGTTCTCGACCTCGCCACCCACAACTATTATCATTGGCGTCACCTCTTCTATCTACATCTTGACTGCTGCAACCTACGGTCCCATGTCGCTTTCGACAGTATCCCACGTTCTGATGATCCTCAATGGGTCAAAGACAATCTCGCGATTGTTCAGTGGTTCTACACACGCATCTCCACCGAGATCTTCAACATGCTTGACCATGACGGCGCCACGGCCGCCGCAATCTGGGCTCTCTCCGACAGCTCTTTCAGAGCAACAGCGACGCTCGGAAAAACGTTCTACATACCGAGATTCGTAACATGGATCAAGGTGACGCTCCGGTGAATCTTTTCTGCCAACGCGTCAAGGCCATCGGTGACGAACTCCGGGAACTCGGCGACCCCGTCAGCGACTCCCAACTCATCAACATCATCGTCGTCGGTCTTAGCGAGGACTTCGACGAGCAGTCCTCCTTCATACCCATGATGCGGCCGCCTCCCACCTTCGCCGAAGTTCGCTCCATGTTGCAGCTCGCCGCGGAAACTCAAGCTCGCAAGGAGTCACGCCCCAAGGTCTTCCATGCTGCGGCTCGGCCCCCTGCACCATCTCCATCGGCGCCTCCTATGCCGGCTCCTGCTACCGCACCGTCCACGCCATTCGTGCAACCACCTCAAGGCTGGCGCCCCAGTCCAAACTTCAAGGGCAAAAACCCTATCTATCGGCCGCCGCGATCTACATCGACACCCTCGTCAAGCAGTGCTCTGCCGCCAGGTCCACCGCCGTCCGCTCCTCCTGCATCTCCGAGTTGGCGTCCCCCTCATGATCCTTGGACAGGGATGGTGCAGGCGTGGCCTATGCCTTGGGCCGCCCCTTCACCGATCGGAGCTCCTTCAGCCTACTCCGGCTCCTGGATGCCGGGCGTGCGTCCACATACCGGCTCACCAGGTCTCCTAGCGTCGCATCCTCCGCGAACGCCTATCTCTCTACTCCGAACTACTACCCCTACGGCGCCCCTGCTCCTGGAGATGGCTCGTCTGCTCAGTACCATATGCCTGCCCCGATGGTCCTGCCACCACTGTTGCCGACGCCACCACTGCTGCCCACTCCATCTCAGCCGCTTGCTCCGACACCAACCTGGGATCAAGCCGCCTTCTTATAGGCCATGAATAATTTTGCTGCTCAAGGAAACTCAGGTATGGACTGGATTTTCGATTCTGGTGCTTCTAGTCATATGTCTTCTTCGCGCAATATGTTGTCATCTTGCACTCCTTCTCCTTTTTCTTCTATTACCCTTGGTGATGGTTCTTCTATACCTATTCATTGTGTCGGTCAAACCACAATCCCCACTTCTACTATGCCACTACTTCTCCGAGATGTTCTTGTTGCACCATCCCTAATTAAAAACCTAATCTCTGTCCGAAAATTCACTTCCGATAACCTTGTTTCCGTTGAATTTGATCCTTTTGGTTTATCTGTGAAGGACTTCCATACTAAGGCGGAGATCGTGCGCTTCAACAACTCTGGTGATCTTTATTCTCTACACGGTGTTCCTACTAGTGCTGCAACTTCATCCTTGGTGGCTTCAGTCGATCTCTGGCATCAACGTCTCGGCCACCCACACGTTGCCACATTGTCATCCATTCTTAGTGAATTTTCTATTCCATGTAATCGTATTAGTCATGATGCTTCAGTTTGTGAGTTTTGTCAATTAGGAAAACATGTTTGCCTTCCTTTTAGTACCTCTTACTCCGCAAGTACTTTTCCCTTTGAATTACTACACTGTGATCTATGGACCTCGCCACACATTAGTGTTTCTGGTTTTAAATACTATCTTGTTTTATTGGATGATTTTACACACTATGTTTGGACCTTCCCCCTTCGTAATAAATTTGATGTCCACACCATATTTCTTAACTTCCAACGCTAAGTTGCCACACACTTCTTTCTTCTCATTCGTTTCATCCAATGTGATAATGGTCGCGAATTTGACAATTTTCAAAACCGAAACTTTTTCCTTCAACATGGCATTCTTTTGCGTTTTTCATGTCCCTACACTTCTCCCCAGAATGGAAAAGCCGAACGCTCTCTTCGCACACTCAACGAAATTGTCCGCACACTCTTGATCCACTCATCCATGCCCCCAAAGTTTTGGGCTGAAGCCTTGCGTACGGCCACCTATTTGCTCAACATTCGACCCTCTAAAACCAACCCACAAACTACTCCCTATTTCTCCCTCTTTCTTTCTCACCCCAATTATCCTGACCTTCGTGTTTTCGAATGTCTTTGTTTTCCAAACGCTTATGCCACATCTCCAAACAAATTAGCTCCCCGGTCTATTTCTTGCGTTTTTCTTGGTTACTCGGATGAACACAAAGGTTATAGATGCCTTGATTTACTCACTGGTCATGTTCACATCTCACGCCATGTCACGTTCGTTGAGACTATTTTTCCTTTTGCCACCCGTACACCTCCCACCAACATCCCTTCGAACCCAACATCGTCTCCAAACCGTGCTCTCCTTCCCACTGTCACAATCCCTACCAAGCCACCTTTTTTCCCTCCTTCTCCTACCACGGTACCCCCTGACTTGCCAACACCACCCACTCCTGCCGCGGCACCCTTTTCGGACGATTTTTCTGCCGCGACTGACCCGCCATCCCCTCGCTCTGCCGCGCCAACTGAAACCACTCAAACCTCTGCCGCCGCAGACAACTCAGCTCCAAACACCAATCCTCCTCTCCAGTGTCCGTTTCATCCGCTGCGTCGGGCTCTGGTCCTCGCCGTCCCCTCCCTCCTCGTGTCGTTCCAACCACTGCTCCAACAAACGATCATGTTATGCGGACGCGCGCCAAATCTGGTTTTCGTCAACCCCGTGAGCTTCTAAATTTGCACGTCACCCCTTCCGTCTCACCACTTCCGTCAAATTATAAATCTGCTCTCCTCGATCCCAATTGGGCTGCAGCTATGAAAGATGAATATAATGCCCTAATTCAAAATAACACTTGGCAGCTTGTTCCTCGTCCTTCGGGTGCAAATGTCGTTTTGGTAAATGGGTTTTTTGTCAAAAATTTCACTCCGATGGTACTCTATCTCGTTACAAAGCTCGTTGGGTTTGTCGTGGTTATTCGCAACAACACGGAATTGACTATGATGAGACTTTTTCTCATGTCGTTAAACCAAGTACCATTCGAACTGTTCTGAGTATAGCTATCTCCTCCACATGGCCCATCCATCAACTCGATGTGAAAAATGTTTTTCTCAATGGCTCTCTTCAAGAAATAGTTTATTGCCAGCAACCCCATGGCTTTGTGGACTCTTCTGTTCCTGATCATGTTTGCCTTCTTCAAAAATCTCTTTATGGTCTAAAACAAGCACCC